>ML781051.1:929755-951092 GCA_009831015.1 Picea engelmannii
TTTAGTATTGCTAACACTTCCATAATGATATAATATAGCAAGGAATTCGATAGGCCCGAAATGATAGGGCCATTCTTAATTTTTATTACGATTGCTTTGTAACTTGAATAAATTCTAGGAGAGTAAATAAATTAGGAACATAAGCCTAGGAGGAGTTGGACAGAGATAACGTTTGTTGCTAGAATTTATCTTTACACCTTGGAATTTGTGAACTGTAAATAAATGAATTTGAGTTAATTATAAAGAGGAGAGTTAATGTCCCTGACATAAAAAAAATTATTTTGGTAATTTTTGGGAACATTACATATGGTATCAGAGAAAAGGTTACAACACTTGGACCTTGAACAGGGCCAAATTAATTACTTAGCACATATTTTTGTCTATATAAAACTAACAAACCATTACTGTTACAAACAAAAAACTCATTTATGTTTTGTGTTAATCATGGCAGACCAGGATGACGCAGAAATCAGACTTGATGGGAACCCTGAACAAAGGCCTCTTGAAAATCAGAGGTAGAACAGTGATGGAAGTTCACCTACTGAAGTTTTGGAAACTATAAGAGGTCTCAATGTTGAACTGTAAGTTTTCAAAGCGGACAATGAGAGACTGAAAAAAGAAAAGCAGGAACAACAGGAAATAAATGAAGTCTTGTTATGAAGTATAGTGACAAAGAAAATCCCAAAGGAAAAGAACCAAGAAGAAGAATTCAGTAAAAGGACCTCCAGGAATTCCAGTCCCGAAGCAGAAAAAGGGGACAAGTCATCTGAAGGTACACCTTCAGTTGAAGATAAAACAGAAACAGACAGAAAACGAAAACACGTAGATCACCTTGAGGGAGAATTTAAGAAAATCAAACAAGCTACCTTTGATGGGGAATCTAGAACAAGGGAGGAAGCAGAAGCATGGTTATTAGACATCAAGAAGTATTTCCAGAGATACAACTATTCCAACAATATGAAGGTCAGAATGGCCATCTATAATCTGAAAGGAAAAGCCAACGTTTGGTGGAAAGACCACTATTCCAGCAATATGAAGGTCAGAATGGACATCTATAATCTGAAAGGAAAAGCCAACGTTTGGTGGCAAGACCTGAAATTGGCCAAGGGCCTAAAGGAGAAACAAATGGAATGGTCAGACTTTAAGAAACACTTTAAGAAACATTACCTATTTGAAATTTACTATGAAAGAAAAACCAAAGAATTTTATGAACTACATCTTGGTCAAATGGCTATGGAATATCTAATAAAAAAATTCCTATAATTACTAAGATTTGTACCTTATATCTGGGAGGGTAAAGTGAAAATCCAGTGGTTCCTAAGTTGTTTACCATAGTCCTACAAGGATAGAATCAAATTTGATAATCCCAAGTCCTTGAGTGAAGTATTCAGGAAAGCCTGAATGTGTTATGACCAATACAAATAGTGGACTAAATTTCCGAAGGCTTGGAAAGATAAGAAACAAGACTGAATGAACCAGTGGAAGAAAGGATACCAGCCAACTCCTTATCAGAACGCAGCAAAAAGATTTCTAAGGAAATATTTTCACTCCAACAATCCAAACATGCAAGGAGGTGGTAAACCAGTAAATCTGGGAACAAATAAGTTTGGAGACAACCCTCGTGAACCGTTAAAATGCTGAGAATGTGGAGAACCTCATCTAAGGAGGAACTGCCCACATTTGATTTTAGCAAACAAAACTATTGTTCACAATTTACAGGAAGCCTCTACAGTCGGGGATGTAGACAGAAGCTTGCATCATATCAATGTAGCCATGGATGGTCGGAAAGCTGACCACCAGTCCTCTGTGGTGGAAATTGAAGGTAAAATCAATAACACTAGTATTTTTGTTTTAATTGATCCTGGAGCTACATTAAATTATATCACTCCTGGTATAGTGGAGTCAAATAAAATTAAGAAAACAAGACATGCAAAATATTGGCTGGTACAACTAGCAACAGGAACAAAAAGAAAAGTTGTCGACTTTATTTCTGACTATGAGTTTAGTTTAGGTAGTCAAAACATAAAGGAAAATATGAACATTCTACCATTAGGATCTTATGATGTAATTATTGGAATGGATTGGTTAGAAAATCATAAAGCAGTGCTAGATTGTTATGAAAAATCACTTAAGTATAAATATGAAAATGACACTATTAGGATAGTTCAAGGTATACAAAAACCAGTCTCAGTTAGACAGATTTCAGCAATGCAAATCAAGAAATGCATGAGAAAGGGTTGTCAAGTTTATGCCATCCAAGTAACAAACCTGTTAGAAAAAGAAAATAAACCCAACTTGGAGGATTTTGTCATTTTTCATGATTTCAGAGATGTGTTTGTCAATGAGATACTTAAATTAACTCCACGAAGGGAGATAGACTTTTCTATCAACCTATTACCTGGTTCATCCCCTATCTCGAAAGCACCTTACTGATTGAGCTTGCCGAAATTAACAAAACTAAAAATTCAAGTACAGGAATTATTGGACAAAGAATATGTCAGACCGAGTGTTTCTCCATGGGGAGAACCAGTCCTCTTTGTGAAAAAGAAAGATGGAACTTTAAGATTATGCATTGATTACAGACAATTAAACAAAATGACTATTAAGAACAAGTACCCCTTACCTAGGATAAATGATCTATTCGATCAAGTAGGTGGGGCAAAGATCTTCTCGAAATTGGATTTACGATCTGGTTATAACCATGTTAGGAAAAAAGATGAGGACATAAGTAAAACATCATTATTAACGAGATATGGACATTACAAAATTTTTGTTATACCATTTGGACTCACTAATGCACCAGCCACATTTATGTGTTTAATGAACAATATTTTCAGTCAGTACTTGGACAAGTTTGTGTTGGTATTTATTGACGACATTCTAGTATATTCTAAAATAGAATAAGAACATGAATATCACTTAAGGATAGTTCTGCAAACTTTAAGGAAGCACAAACTGTATGCTAAATTCGATAAGTGTGATTTTTATCAGAAGAGAATACAATGCCTAGGACATGTAATATCTGCAGAAGGCATTGTAGTCGATCCTGAGAAAATAAAAGCCATCATGGAATGGTCGATACCTAAGGATGTAACGGACATCTGGTCATTCATGGGAATCACCGGATATTACCGCAGATTTATAGAGGAATTTTCCAAAATTACTTACCCTAGCAAATCGTTACAAAAGAAGGGGACCAAGTTTAACTGGTCACATAAGTGTCTAGACAGTTTTAATAAGTTGAAGGAATTATTAACAACTGCACCCATTTTAAAGGTAGAAGAACAAGACAAAGACTTCACCGTATGTGTAGACGCGAGTAAAGAAGGACTAGGTGGTGTACTATCTCAAGAAGGGCATGTTATTTGTTATGAGTCCCGAAAACTAAAGGAACATGAACAAAACTACATCACTCATGACTTAGAGTTGGCAGCTGTAATACACACCTTGAAGATGTGGCGACACTACATAATGGACAAAAAGTTTATGTTGTTGACTGATAATAGTGGTGTGAAATTTTTGTTTAGTCAGTAGGACCTTAATGCAAGGAAAGAAAAATGGCTACCCTTCTTAAGCGAATTTGATTTTGAGGTGAGACATATCAAGGATAAGGAAAACAAATTAGTTGATGCTTTAAGACGAAGATTACATGGATTGTTTGAAATAAACATTAGCAGGGCATAAAGCGATCTTGAGCAGAGGATAAAGGATGCATGTAATAATGATGAAAATTACACTAAAACAGTGGCAGAATTACAGAACACTACAGAAAGTTCAGACAAAATAGATCTGAGTGTTGACAAAAATGGTCTACTACGATTTAAAAACAGAATATACGTACCAAATTCTGTAGAATTAAAGTTAATAGTTTTTTATGAAGTTGACGTAGACACCGACCCTCTCAACCCTCGGGTCGACAATCTGCTACAGGATCGCTCTACTTCCTCTCCTTGAGTCGGATTGACTCTTTGATTCCTTTTCAGAGAATCCAACAAACACAAAATGATGCTTCTCCATAGGTCCTTGTGAATTGAGCTCACACGATCGAACATGAAACCTCAATTCCCGCCTCCTTTTGACCAAACGATGTGGTCGTGTTTCTCACAATTTTCAAAACCTCGGAGTTCGTGACTTCGCAACTTCTCCTCCCAAATCTTCAACTCTTCACCTTCCAAGACCCGAACTTTCGATGTGCCTAAGCACTTGTCACAACTCGCCACTCGCAAGTTTGTGAGTTGAAACTCCCAACTCTTGCTTCCAAATCTCGCAATACCCAAAATGTCAATACGGGCACGCTCCTTCTCTTGTCAATGCCCTCCGCACGTGACCACCAGCTAGGCCTAACTCTAGCACTTTTCGCTTCTCTCCGTTTCATGAGTTTCGATGTCGAACTCCCGACTCTTGTCTCGCAAATCCCTGAAACACGAGAGGTCAACGGGGTATTGACTTCTTTCAACAGACGACACACGTCCACTCATCTCTTCCACGGCCCACCTTGTTATTCTACCATGTGTCCCTCGTGCTATCTTCGCACTTCGCGATTTTTCTCCTCAAGCGATGCCTCCTTGGTATCCCCGACACCCGAAGTGCCGAGATCCCAAACTCATCAGCAACCTTATCGCAACTCGTGACTTCAGGACTTTTGGGATGGAATTTGCAACCTTCTATCCTCCAAAACGCCGAAACGTTGAACCCCGATACACGTCATCGATAGCTAGTCCCACACACACGTTTCTTCACCCCTTTGGGACTTCGCCTTTCTCAACTTCACGAATCTCGCTAGAAGGCCTTTGGTTCTCCTGCTCACGAAACCTCAAAATGTTGAAATCCTTGGACTTTGGCACATGTCCAAGTACTAGGCCCTACTATGAAAATTTCCACCTTGACGGGGTTTCGGACTTCATAGTTTCACGAATCCAACTGACGAAGTTTCGGTCTTTCCACCCACGAAACCCCGAAATGGAATTTCGTGAGTAGATCCAACAGTCCTTGTTGGCGTGAATCTACGGCCCTCTCTCTCCTGAGCTTCCACTTGCAGAAAAACGACCACTGTAACCTCCTTGCTCCTCTGTGAGATCTGACGGCTCACGAGATTTCACAAATTCTCCACGGAGAATTCCGACCGTCCGTTCTCCCTTCTGAGAACTTCTACAAATTTGATAAAGTGGTTTTCCATGGAACTTAACCGCCTGTGACACAACGCTGCGACGCCTCCTTTCAACACCTCAAGGCATCAACCTTCTGTGCTTTTCTTCGACAACTGCGAAGACTCTATCCCTCCTGATCTTTCTCCAACTCCGACTCTTAAAGAAGATTTCTGCACGCACTCCTTACGGAAAATCCTTCAATTACTTTAAAGAATTGAAGTTCTTCGACTCTGCGCACTCCCTATAGCAGTAGTCCTTCAAAAATCTCTCAGGTTCGTAAACTCTGAGACTTTACTCGGCCTACGTACGCCTTGCACAACTCCTATGCCCAACTTGCACTTCTGTGAAATGAGAGCAATTGTTAACCCTCCTGAGATTTCAGATATAAAACTCTAAACTCTTGTCAATGCACTCCTTGTGGACAACTTCACTGCACTCCTGCAGGAACTCTTGCTCAGATAGAGAAACAATTGAAACTCATTCCTTACTTTCTCTCAGACTTCAAACACAAAGCATGAAATCATATACACAACATATAAAGCAAATGTATAACAGAAAGTAAGCATCCATGAGCATAACATTCAACAATGCATACACAGAGAATATCACGACACCATGAATTTGAATCAAATCTTTTTGTATTAATTCAAATTTTTGTACATGGGTGTTTTCAACTACAGCTCTTTGCTCTCTTCTCTATGCTCTATTCTCATAATAATCTTACAACTATAGAATGAGGGTGTCTATATCCTATTTCCCTCTTGCTTTCTAAAACTGTCTAATCTAGAATTAAATTCTATCTACCTACATTAACTTTGCATAAATGCCTCTATCTACTTCAAATGAGAGCGGGACACTCAAGGTATGATTACAATGCTCCTCCATAAATGTGAGTACGCCTCTATTAACTATCCCATTAATTATATGGCGTTTTCAAACTTCAAAACATTTCAACAAGAAATGTGTTGGTGCTTGTCCAGTTGTCCTCCACATCCACGCATGCTTGCTATCTGTTGGCGATGCTCCTGCATCAGAAGTTCATAGGAAACCATATTATGGTCATCCAGGATACCAAAAAACAATAAAAACACTAGGAAAGTTACTTTATTGGCCTAATATGAAGGGAGAAACAACATAATACTTAGCTAAGTGTCAATATTGTCAACAAGTAAAATCCGAACACCAGCATCTAGTCCGCCTGTTGCATCCCTTACCTATACCGGAATAGAAATGGGAGACTATATCGTTGGATTTTATTACAGTTTTTCCTAGAAATCAGAAACATAATGATTTTGTTATGGTGGTAATTGATAAACTTAGTAAGTCTGCACACTTTATTCCTGTAAAGTATACTTTTAAATCCATTAACATCACTGAAATATTCATGAAATAAATTTTTAGACTGCATGGTATTCCTAAAATGGTGATTTCGGATAGAGACGTAAGATTTACATCTGTTTTTTGGAAAGAATTGTTTGCAGGGTTAAATACTAACTTGAATTTCAGCATGATTTATCATCCACAAATGGATGGATAGACCGAATGAACAAATCAAATCGTAGAATATATGCTACAGATGTACGTAAGAATAAAACCAAGCAAGTGGGAGGACTAACTACACTTGGTAGAATTTGCATATAACAATGGGTACCAAACTTCAGCTAAAATGATCCCTTTCGAGGTACTGTACGGTCAAAAGTGTACGACTCCAATTAGTTGGGATAACCCAGTTGACAGACTCATGGTTGGACCAAATATGCTCCAGGAAATGGAGAACACGGTAAGAAAAGTACAATAGAACTTAAAAGAGGCACAGGATAGACAGAAAAGTTATGCGGACCAGAAGCGAAGACACTTGGAATTTCAAGTAGGAGACCATGTTGATTTAAAAGTCAAAGCCCAAAAAATTTCACTGAAGTTAGGGAACTATGTCAAGTTGGCACCCAGTTTTTGTGGGCCTTTAGAAATCTTAGCTCGAATTGGACCTGTAGCATACCAACTTGCACTTCCTGCCAATCTCAAAATTCATAATGTATTTCATTTTTTGTTGTTAAATAATTATGTTCACGACCCTACTCATATGATCGATTGGAACTTGGTGCAGGTGGAACCAGAAGGTGAGTTCCAAGCGGAACCTCTGCGCATTTTGTACTGGAGAGAAATAGCACTTCGGAACAGAGTCATCGCCCAGGTAAAAGTGCAATGGAAGTACTTTAGTCCTGAGGAGGCCACTTGGGAGTTGGAGGGAGATTTGCAGAAAACTCATCCAAAAATGTTCCAAGAATGGAACGAACACTGAGGACAGTGTTTAATTGAAGGGGGAAAGGATGTAACATCCCCAAAAATAAATTATTTTTGAATTTGAAATTCTTAGGAAAATTATTTTCGTTTTTGGTAAATTCGAAATTGGAAAATTTTTCCATTTATTGCAATTCTGAATTTCGAATTTAGTTAATTGTAATTAATGATTATGACTGTTGGGAAAAGATCTGATTTGAACCAACTAACTACTTGACTATGACACTTGTATGAAACAAAATATTTCATAATTATTGCTGAAGGACAAATGGAACAACCATGTTAAAATCAGTTGACCATGACTTCATGAGTGGGGAACATGTTGGAACTACCTCAGGGCTGATTATTACAAGTGGAAAATCAGGAATTTGGCCATTGGAATCCCCTGAAAATCAGGGATTTGGAAAGATGCGAAAATTCTCAAGGAGAAAAAGACCTAGGCACTTTTGTTGTTGGATATATAAAATATGGGAGGAGGCAGGACGTTGCCTAGTATGCTAGAAAGGAAATCTATCTCCTATTGCTACGAACACTACTTGTTGAGTGTGAGGCAAATGAAAGACTACTAAAACTAAAAGGATTTGCTGAGGAGGAGTTCTGAGTTAGCCCTCATGGATTCATGGTCAGGCTAGGGGGTGAACGGGTCAAGTGATTTGGCTGCCATGTTCTAAGGTTGGGAGGAATGTGGTTGTTCCATTTGTTGTTCAGCAAATTGTTCAGATATGTTCATTTCTCCTTCTATGTTTAAATGTCATTGTAAATTATTGAATGATAATTTTCCATCTATTTAAGTATGAATGAAGTATTTTGTTTACTAAATTTTGTAGGAATGCAGTGAAAGTAGGATAGACTCTCACAGAATTTATGTAGTTGTGGAGTAAAAATCATGTTAAGTAACTTGACTAGAAATGAAATTTGAATGGTGGAGATATACCAGGAAATGTATCTATGTTAATGAATTTCCACTTCTTTAATTATGTTAGAAATTACTATCTGTTTGGTGCATCTTATACATCTTACTATTATGTTTTCACATTTGAATAACCATGTAGTATCCACTATTCTGGAATAAATCTAAGACTTACGAACCGTACATACTACATTACATATTTACATTCATGTGGGTTGTCTCATGATTTTTGGATGATTATCCTACCACATTTAAAACTATTGTTGTAAATGAATATATATATACAATAGAAGCCAATTATGTATACAAACACATATATCAATATATATATATATAAAGATAACCCCACGGCTTGCTAAATTCACTTCTAAAGTCTAGAGTATGTATGTCAATAGATATTAAGGATGTAATGGAAGGATATTAAGCCTAACTGGTTATATTTCAAGTTCTGGAAATATTGAATCAAATGAACCTTTCAACAAAAATGAAATTCTGGAACGAAATACTAGAAGAGCGAAAGCTTGTTTTACTTAGAAATGAAACAGAGATTCTGGATGCATATTTCGATAGATTCGAATTTCATAATTTTGTTAGTGAATGAAGAATCAAGACAGCCTCTGTATAAACTAGACATCAATGGAATAAAAGAAACAATAGGTATATTGGCCATAATGAAGTTGTTTGAAAAACACAATAATGTAGGAGTAACTAAAAGTAGGGAATATACTTTCTGGAAGCATACGGTTTCTATGCTCTTCGTTTTCATAAACAATCTAATCGGATTAAATAACCAGCATATAGACAAAGTCTAAAATTTAATCGTTTTGTATTTCCTTGCTTTTCATTATAGTATATACAAGAGATGAGTCTTGTGTCTTAAACATTAAAATACAACCTAAATCGAGAACCCGGAATTAGGGGCATGTCTGACCTACGTAGTCACTGCGTTATAACCCTCCATAGTGAATATTGTTACAACATTGGATACCTTTTCTAAATAGGAACTGAGAGTTGAACTGTACACATTATGGTATTCATACCGAGAATCTTTGTTATTGGAACCTGGGATGATAAGTCCCAAGGAGTCTAAAAATAACTCGAGTACCTTTTTCACGAGAGGATGCCCGAAATCCGAGGGTTCGGATTCTCCAACCCTGCAAGAAAAGAAAGTAAATTTCATTAGTATTTGTCAATGAATAATATAGTTACTTATACATGGTATACATAATTGAATCACTGAGACAAATTGATTATAACAAAACAGATATAGAAGAATATGGATTGTACTTAACTTGGGGCCTTAACAGAGACTGTCTTTTGCTGCAGAACTGACGAAGCCACCCATGAACTTGATGGGAGAAGGGATCCAGTGTCGATCTGATGGGTACCCTCATGAATATTAGAGGCCGCATCATTAGGTCACTTTATACACAGTTCTTAAAACCTAAATACCCAAAAGAAAATAAAATAAAACTTCTAAGGATTAAAATAATCAGAAAATACAAGCTGAAATGCATTATACACTCCAGAACGAATGCAAGAATCCAGTTAGGGTAGCAGTCAGGCATTTTTTCGAAAGATATAATTTCCATAAACTCTAATACTGAACTAATATTCCACTAAATGTATTTTATTGAGTTCAAACATAAGTCGAATATCGGTACCAAAGAGATTGTAATGCTTGGAGAGTTGACAGAGCCAATACTCATGTCGAATATAAATTTCCGAAGGGTAAATTACACACATAGAATTCGATATGATTTAATGGAGGACATAACCCTAAGATTAAGTCATGAATTCAAATAAAAACATACGATATCGTTGATACATAAGGCTTCCACTGAGATATGGTCATTTGCAGGCTTACCTGAATGGGAATGCGAAAACCTTTAAAGAAAAAAAAATACCATCATAATTGTCACCTAATATTTAAGAAGAAATATACAGACTGGTAGACACCCAGAGGAGTGACTCAAACTAACAAAACTCATTATCAATCATCGAGCATAAACCAGGAAATCCTTATATGCACTAATGATGAGAACGACTTTGCAAAGAAAAATGTGAAATCGGGAATACATAGGCAGATTACCAAGAAGAGAAAACTACAGGAAGGTTTTAATCTCAACGGAGGAGTATCCTTACCTGGTTAATGAGGACGACCTGTTCACAAACTTTTCTGCCTCTCCTTGGTGTTTACACTAGAGTGTTTTCTCCACAGTTTCCCTCGAATCCTTCACACAGAGAAATCGACCCGAAATGGAGATGAACCTAACTAAATATTCCGGAAAAAGGCTGAGAGGGAACGTTTAATGCTATTGTGTTAATCCATGTGACATTCGGAAGGTGGCCTTCCTGATACGGGACATGAAGGCAGGTGATAGGCTCGGACGGGACCCTGCATAGACCTCCTTTAAGGAACTAGACGGAAGGTTCAATGCAACCTGACAGTTCCACCATCGGTCCTCATGTCGAGTTAATACGAAGGAGGGAAGGGTTTTTGGAACATTATCCTTTAACTAACAAATTAATCCCAGTTCAGTGAGCGTGCAAAGATCCAATTTGTGAGGGGATAACCCTAGCCTCCAATGAGAAATGCCCACCTTTTGTTTTAACTTCGCAGTGGGCCAATAACTAAGCTCATACGGATTTTTCCTTATTGGCATAATTTTTTACTATGACCCCAATATCACAACCATACCACGACTGGGACTGTTCTCCCTTTGTCAGAAAACTCTTAGTCTGGTTATGTCGAAATGCATTATCCCTCATATCTTAGTACCAGCTAGATAGGAAATCAAAAGATGCTTGGATTTAAGCATAGAGGGGCTTCCACAGTGCAAGATATTAGATGTTATTTTTGGGATTAACTACATAGTGTAAGTCATTAATCTATGACCCATATCCATGAGTATTAGTCACAACTGACCAATAATTCTCATGATTTGAATAGTCCACTTAGCACTCATTGCATCAGGTGATGCTCACAGGGGTGAAGAAATGGGATTGAAACCAATGAAATGAATCGCATAGCATCAATCATCACTTCCAGGTATTAATAGCTCGAACTATATTGTATAAGAGGGCTTTGATAGTATGCATGCAATATTTTTCCAAATGTATGAAGCTTCACATATTAAGAATTAATCGATAGGAAGTTATATATATATATATATATATATATATATATATATATATATACTTTGTTTTTCCAAGGAATAAGGATTGTGTTATTTAGTATTGCTAACACTTCCATAATGATAAAATATAGCAAGGTTTTCGACAGGCCCGAAATGATAGGGTAATTCTTAGTTGTTATTATGATTGCCTTGTAACTTGAATAAATTCCAAGAGAGTAAATAAATTAGGAACATAAGCCTAAGAGGAGTTGGACAGAGATAAAGTTTGTTGCTAGAATTTATCTTTACACCTTGGAATTTGTGAACTGTAAATAAATGAAGTTGAGTTAATTATAAAGAGGAGAGTTAATGTCCCTGACATAATTTTTTTAATTTTGGTAATTTTGGGGAACATTACACTATGTATGATGTTTATGATGAGGAAGGATCAAATGTGTTATAACCTAACTATAACAGGGATTCAACACCTCATCCTATTTATACATGTGTGATGATGTGCGTATGATTGTACCCGAGTATGATAAAGGTTGGAAGTTATGCGATGGGGATGATCTCGTGGATGAGAGAATATCAAAGAAATTGTATGAGGAGGATAATTCACATTGAATGACATCATCTAATGATTCAATTGATCCCTTCTATGACAACCCACTCCATATTGATGAAATAACATTGCGTGATTTGGAGAACCAACTATTGGTCAAGGAGGAGCAAGTTGTGTAGGTGTTGACAAGAGAAGATGGTGCTCATAAGTTTATTCAAAATCTTATGTGGGAAGATGAGATGGAGGAGAGAAAAAAATGAGTTGTAGATGGGATCACTAGTGCTCAATTAGGCATCATCAAGGGAGCACTAGAGCAGATGAAATCCAATTACTTGCAACTATTCATAGATATGGACCTTTCTCTTAAGTTCATTGAAGACATGGAAAGGAAAATTGAGGATCTTTTGTTACCATCTTAGCTTGGCATGCTCTTCATCGTTGACAAAAACAGTGACACGTGAGGGCCTAAGTGCCACTCATGATCTAGGGAAGAGTCTATTTTGAATATCCCACATGAGGAGCATTCAGAGTTGCGGGTATTTGAGGAGAGAATTGACACAAAGGGTTTTGACCATGCGATGTTCTACATTACAGGGATTATGATCCATTTATTTTGGCTCAAGGATTAGATACATATGAGGTAGTTAAGAAAATTCCTTTTGGACTAGCCAACAAGGAAGTATATGCACCATTTGATTGGGGGATTGAGTATAGGAAATTTGTGGATACATCACTCTAGGATCCAGGTTTAGTTGATATTATTGGAGTGATTGATACAGTGGAACATATAGGATATAGGGTGGTACATGATGATATAGTGGTATGCAGTAGTATACATCGGTGTACGATGGTGTATAATGGATTTTTGGGACGTTTCCCCTGAGAAGGCCTCCATAAAGAGACCTCAGACATATCATTAAGTTTGGTTCACCTAGGATTGATGAGTGGATGGACAAGCTTCATGGAGAGAAATATTCCTCAGAGATGTATCTTCAATTGGGATATCATTAGAGAAGGTATGGGGAGCAGGATAGCTACATGATTTCTCTCAGATGTTACCTTGATCTCTTAGTCATACCATTGGGGTTAACCAATGCACCTAACACTTTCCAATCTTATAGGCAGTGGTAGTGGAATCTTGTGCTTTTTTCTGATTCCATTGGTATATTAAGCAAGGTATGGAGGGTTCACCTAAGTCATTTGGGTGAGGAAGGTAGGATTATAGCCATGTCAAAGTTATTTCATTTGGGCTATGTGGTCAAAACACAAGAGGAGGTCCAGATTGTATTGGGTCAATTCATAGAAATTTTAGTTGATAGAGTGGTGGATGGCATTATCCATTACGAAGGTCACACACATATAGTCCTTGAGTCCACGCTTAGGGAAGATATGATGAGGGCTATGTATGATTCACCTTTGACAAAGAATTTTGGGTACTCGTATGAGTATGAGGCACCACTGGTGATAGGGTTACTCTCCAAGGATGCATTTAGACTCCATGATTTTCTTGAGTACAATTATAGTGATCGGGGTAGTAGATTTTCCGATGTAGTTTGGCAGGAGCCAAACAGAGTTGTGGTCAGATAATTGATTCCTAGTATTTGGTTTCCATCAGATGTAGGCATACCATAGACTTGGTTGATTTTGACCCCGATGGTTACCCGTATGGAAGCACGACGACTATCAGGTGTCGGGAGTGGTGTGTAACAACCTTGGTTAGATAGTTGCATAGGGTTTATCAAGTATAATTAATTAGATAATTAACTATCCTAATATGTTTTAGTTAAACAATGTTTATTTCTTAATAATATTTATTAATTAATTGTTTATATCTGTTGATTGATTAATTAATTAATCAATTGACTCATTAAGGTTTGTGTAATGAATTAAAGGGCCGTAATAATTTTAATTTATTTAATTAAAGACTTTATGTATGTAAGGGGGAATGAAGCATTAAATGAAGGATAAGGTAATAAAGGCATGGGATAATGTAATAATGGGGAGGATAAGGTAATTAATGGAGGATAGGGAGTCGGTGGATGGGAGGAGATATGACGGGAGGAGTCTGATGGGAGAGGATCATGATTTTGGGGGAGGAAGCATTTTAGAGGACACTGTATTTCTGGTTTGGCATATTTTCTGATGTTGGGAGTTTTGGTTTTGGGGGTTTTTGTGAATCATTGCAGGGGGCACCGGATTGCTAGGGGCTTTGGGCACGGGGGCCAGGATTCTTTATGGTATCCTGGAGCTAGGGAGCCGGACAGGCTGCTCCTACCTGACTGGGTGGTTAGTCGGTTTGGGCAGGGTTTGGTCAAAGCAGCAGATTGGGCAAGGAAGTAGGGAGGACAACCAAATAAGCGAGAGTTTAGCATCAGGAAGAGGTATTTTATTTATGAATTTTCTGAGTTATGTGATGATTATGTAAATTATTAGCATGTTGTTCATAAATTTAATTCATGTTGTGGATAAATTAAATTTTCTGTTGAATATTATATGCTTATATGATGATTATTGAATTACTTAGGCATTGAAAGAAATGTATGTTTAATATTATGAAATTTTTAGGATTAATTAATTTTTGGTTCCTACACATGGTATCAGAGTTGTAGTTCACAATCTGGAGCCAAGGGCCTACCCACCTACTCATAATTGACCCAAAATAAACGAGAAAACCTTAGAAATTGTTGTAATTCTGAAGGAGGTATATTCACCTTAGAACCTGCAAGAAGCCTCACCTGCATGTAAGAAACCACTGTATATTTTTAGAAATAGCTTTTCTTCTAAAATTGAAATCTTAAAAAAACATAGTTTTTTTCTTCTAAAAAAAAAAAAAAATTGTTGTTAGTGAGTAATAATATAATGAAATCCTTGAAAGGACACACAATCAGAGGAATAGAACACACCAACTTTTAGCATTTCTATTATCTAGCAAGAGATATACATAAAACAAAGACATTTGCTTCAAAACAAGCTAAAATGAAATAAACATTCAATAACCTACAATCAATAAATAAACAAATAAAAAAAAAACACGAGAAAAATGATTTAACCTACAAACCCTAATAAATATATGCAGAACTAGAGAAAGATAACATGCACATCAGTCACTTCAGACAACATGTTCAATCTAAGGTTTAACAGGTACATTTTGTTGTGGAAAATCTGAGGGCTCAAACATAATTCCATGGTTATTAGACACTTGTATTCTCACTGTGGTTTGGGAGATCCGCACAATGGAATTTTCCAACCAATGACATTAATCATGTGCCCCAGGGAAATGAGGCTCGACCACTTTTAAAATTATATTAGGATTACAATCTCGCATAAAAACTTGTCGAGTTCCAGAGTAAAAAAAATATATCATCGAGTAATGACCATTGTCCTTAAACAGGTGTTGTGGTCCCAGGTTTCCTATTATAATATTTCAGTCTATTATTATGATTTTGATCTGGCAAATCTTGGCACTCAAAGCATAACTCTGTGATTATTAGTCACCCACGGGCACCATCAATGAAAAAACTCTAGGGTTTTATTGAAGAGAGTATCATATCAAATTGCAGTCGTGCACAGTGAAGAAACAATATTGGTATAATCATCATTCAAAAAAAATAAAATCTGCAAAATCAAATAAAACAAAATGGAAATAGATAGAGATAGGAAGTATAGTAGCAAACGAGTCATTGTCACCTACAATCAATGCATCCATTGAAGAATAGGGAGTATTAGTGATATTCTTCCAATTATCATCTCCAACATGGTCATTGTGTTCTTCCTCTTGATGATGAATACCGCTCTGAATCTGATGCATCAGGAGTCGACGCCCAAATCATAAATATTGACTAATACAACTCACAGCATGGTTTCTTGTCCATGCACTCAAGAATCGTATATGAAATTTTAAGGGTGGCTCTGCAAATTTAGGTTGCAGGGGCACTTCTCCTCATTCACTGCTTGCATTACTCTTCCTATCATCTACACCACGCTCATTTTTTTTTGTTTGCATGTGTGGAGGAAACCCTCGACTCTATTGGTTCGGGGAGCTTGGAATGTTGGCAACATGAGAGGAGGGGACTAATTCCCATGCACTACATAACACAAAACCCAGTGCCAAACACCAATATGTTGAGGAGGACAAGGATGAGCCCACGAGGAGGCCTTTGTGCACAGTGTGTCTAAAAATATCCAACAGAAAACAAAACAACATGCAAGCCAAACACCCAAGCGCCACCACCATAGTCTCCAACTCAAGCATTCAAGCCAAATATTAATCCATTCACCTAAATATTAAGTCCATCAACTATCGTCCACAAAGAACATTCAACACAGGACACCAAATCAAAGTCAGTGCTCGAGTCACCAAGGGAGCGCAAAAGGGATGTTACTTTTACACTACAGGTCTAGAGTGTTGTACAACAACAAACATTGATTATCATAAGGAAATACACACCAAGCACAAGTCAAAGGAGGGAGCCAAATCTCACACAGTATGCATCCACCTGCACAATGTGACCTGCAACCTGCAAGCCACACAACACAAGTCAACACAACACATTACAACCCCATGAAAATACCAGTGCGAAACCATCGAAGGGACGATCCCACAAGGGTTTGTATTTCAAAAACAAAAACTATTACAAGCCAGCATCTACAAAGAAACAGGTCCAGGATTAGTTTTCTAGAGACACCAGAGCATTGAAAATACACCAGCACCAGCGCAAAGAGCAGAGGGAGAGAGCATAATGGAGAGGCAGCAATGAGGGAGCGTTAGGGTTGAGGATAGTTTAGTGTTTTTTAGAGAGGCATGTAGGGTTTGGAATGAGCGTGGTGAGAGAGGGGACGTGGGCCTCATGCGAGGACCCACTGCCCATGTTAAAATTGTTTTTTTTTATTTATTTATTCTTATTTAGTTTTTATTTTTTATTTTTTATTAGTATTCTTTTTTTTAATTTATTTTGGTTAAATTTTAAAGTTTTAATTTTAATTTAATGTTAAATTTTTGGTTAAGTTAATTTAGAGTTTAAGTTATTTATAGTTTAAAGTTAAAATTATTAAATTTTATTCTAATTATAATTAAATTATATTTAAACTATTATGTGATTAAAACATAATAATATTGATCATAATTTAAAATTATGTTTAATTAATTAACTATGTTTTAAATTTATTTATAATTAAAATTATGATTAATTATATTTAAAATTTATAATTCATGCTCAAATTTAAAACTAGGTAAAGCTACTAATTAGATTGTTTTTAGCAAAAGGTTAAGGACAAAGAATGAGATAAGTGGGAGGGGGCTTCATGCGTACTAGGCAAGTAAGCTAGAGGAATTGGCGAATATAGTGCAAAGTTAGCATAGCTACCGGGCGAGGGAATCAGTAGTTTTCTTAGGAAAAGACATCAAGCTTAGACGCTTAACCCTAACCTAGCCAATCCCCTAAAGAGAGTAACGTATGTTTACAGACAATTAAAGAAAAACTTACACCTAACCCTATTTTCTAGTTTAAGTAGCACCAATTTGAAACGTCCTTGAACTCACCCTGACAACTTTTGTTGACACAGGTTAAATCATACAGGATGGTTAGGACTCGAGGGAATTGAGGTAGAGGAGCATCGTCGCAGGCACCGCCAACACTTCCAGCGTCGCCACCACCATCACCCGAACTAGCTCTCATATTGCACTCTTTGGAGGCCATAACTGAGACTTTAAAGGGGTGACAACCAGCAGGGGTCGAAGTGGAACCCCCGCCATATGGAACGGGTAATCCAGAAGCGTCGAGGGATTCAGGGGAAGGACCTCCACCCGAAGACATCAATCGAGAATTGCAGAAGATCAAACTTTCGGAGTTTGCTGGGGTTCACACTAGTGAACGCGCGGAAGCATGGTTGGAAGGCATGACAAGGTGTTTTTCCTTAAGGGACTATGCATCCACCTCAAAGGAGAAAATAGTGATTTCTTAGTTAAGAGACAGTGCCTTGAACTAGTGGGGAAACCTGGAAAGACAACTGCATCTTACCCCGGACACCGTATCTTGGGAACTTTTCGAGGAGAGGTTTTGAAGGAAATATCTTCCAACTTACTATGAGGAACAACAGGTAGGGGCATTTCATTCTCTAGTACAGGGAAACATGACCATAGAAGAATATGAGATTAGGTTTATGGAATTGGTCAAGTATGTTTCGTATATGGACAACGACCAACAACAGGTAGAACACTTCATTTATGGGCTAAACCCTAAGATAAGGGATATGGTGCGGATGTGGAAACCGTCTTCAGTAGCGGAAGCTGTGGAAAATGTGTGTTATGCAGAGGAACACATGAACTTAATTGGACGTACGAGACCTTCCTTTCCGCATCATCCTGGATTCGTGGGGAACGCCCCTAGGACATTTCCCAGCGAAGGGGGCTCAAGGCCACCTCAATATGGTAACAGAGTCACACCAAGGACAGTAGCCGCAGGGATTTCAATGGCAGCGAGTGAAACATCTCGTTCATCACCAACGACGTAGGCAGGTCCATAGCCATCTCAGGGAGAAGCTAGTAGGGG
The DNA here is from genome assembly GCA_009831015.1 of Picea engelmannii. Taxonomy (NCBI): domain Eukaryota; kingdom Viridiplantae; phylum Streptophyta; class Pinopsida; order Pinales; family Pinaceae; genus Picea; species Picea engelmannii. The sequence continues at coordinate 948,343 of ML781051.1, forward strand.
CAGGGGTTCTAGGGGAAGGAACTCGTTTCAGAGACAGTCACAGAACAATGCGCAGATTCAATCTCGTGTTACCTATTGGGGATGTGGAGGACCCCATTACCCGTGTGACTACCCAGAGTTACAATCAGGATTTGTTCATAGAGAAGGAAAGGCCCCAATGGGAAGAGCAAGTAGCAGCCACCAGATTTATGTAGTGGTTAATAATCTCCAGGCCGAACATCAATCCACGGTGGTGGAGTCGTCAAGTACGCTAAATCATATCAATGTTAAGATTTTATTTGATTCTGGTGCAACAGATAGTTTCATTTCACCGTCTGCATTAGAAAAGAGTGGGTTGGCAGCCTACGAGCACGATAACTTTAAACAAGTCGAGATGGCTTTAGGGGAAAATCAAGCGGTAGGACCTAGTGTTGATAATTGTATAGTAGACCTGGGAGTGTGTACTACCAGGTTGAAGGTATACATCACTGCTCTCGGGGCATATGGCCTAATCATTGGAATGGATTGGTTAGAATCTCATCGAGCTTTGGTGGATTGTTTCGCAAAAAGGGTGCTATGTATAGACGACAAAGGAAGGCCAGTGAAGATCTGAGGTGTACAGAGAAGGGTGTCATTACGCTTTATCTCAACTATGAAGGTTAATTGATGCTTGAGGCAAGGGTGTCGACTATATGTAGTGGAAGCAGTGAATGAAAGGAAGGGACCCTCATTAGATCAGTACCCGGTATTGTCAGAATTTAAGGATGTTTTTCCGAACGAGTTACCAAGGTTACCTCCTAAGAGGGAGCTTGATTTTACTATTGAGATAAAACCTAGTGCAAAACCAATTTCCAAAACTCTGTATCGTATGACAGCATTGGAACTTTGTGAATTAAAAATGCAGTTAAAAGAGTTACTGGACTTAGGGCTAATAAGGCCCAGTGTTTCACCTTGGAGTGCACCAGTAATTTTTGTAAAGAAGAAGGATGGATCCTTACGACTGTGTATAGACTAGAGGGACTTGAGCCATGCTACAGTGAAAAATAAGTACCCGATGTCACGAATAGATGACCTCTTTGATCTGATGAAAGGAGCAGTGGTATTCTCAAAGATTGATTTGCGATCAGGGTATCACCAGTTAAGGATTAAGGAAGGCGATATTCCTAAAACCACCTTTCGAACTCGGTTTGGACATTACGAGTTTGTCGTAGTACCTTTTGGATTTACCAATGCACCAGCAGTATTCATGAGCCTCATGAACGACGTATTCTGGAAGTACTTAGATCGTTTTGTACAAGTCTTTCTAGATGACATCCTCATCTATTCCAAGAATGAAAGAGAACATGAGGAACACTTACGAGTGGTGTTGTCCTGTCTTAGAGAGAACAAATTGTATGGGAAGTTGTCGAAGTGTTCCTTGTTTCAGAAAGAGATCCACTATTTAGGTCATATCATTTTCGATGAAGGAATCTCTGTGGACCTAGAAAAGGTAAATGCCATTATGGAGTGGTCAGTGCCAAAAAATGTCGATGAGGTGAGAAGCTTTATGGGGATAGTAGGTTATTATCGAAGATTTGTGGAAGGATTCTCAAAAATAGCGAAACCCATCACCACCTTGCAACGCAAGGGGGTCGGGTATGAATGGACGGAAGAATGTGATAGTGCATTCATTGAGCTTAAGAGGTCACTAACTAGTGCGCCAATTCTATGAGTGTCAGATATGGAAAAGGACTTCACAATCTGCACGGATGCCTCGAAGCAAGGGTTGGGGGCCGTGCTAATGCAGGATGGAAGAGTGATAGCTTATGCATCAAGGAAGTTGAAGAAACACGAAGAGCTATACGCGACTCATGATTTAGAGTTGGCAACTGTAATGCTAGCTCTGATACTTTGGAGGCACTATCTTGTGGGGCGAAACTTTGAGCTCAAAACGGACCATCAAAGTCTAAAGCATCTCTTTACTCAAAGGGATCTGAATGTCAGGAAAAGGCGATGGAGTGAGTTTATGAGTGAGTACGATTTTAGTATTTCATACATCAAGGGAAAGGAAAATGTGGTCGCACATGCCTTGATTAGGAGACCATGTGTCTTCTCCTTGGTACCCTTAAATGTCAATCTGAGGGAACGTGTGTTGACGCAACTCCAAGGAGACAGTTGGTATTTAGAGGTTACTTCAAACCTCCGGAGTGGGAGGTAGTTAGACCCAAAGTATGAAGGATATATGTTTTAGGATTAATCTGTAAGTGCGGACATGAACCGATCTCCCTAGATCCACCTGGATCTAGAACAAAACATGACAGGACATGACGCCTTCCTTAAGTTTTAGATATTGAATTTACTAACTAAAGAGGGATGAGTGACATACCGTTTAAATGTCGCTTCCTCTCACCATCACTATCCTAGCTCCATTCCAATGCTCATACAATGATGAACCTGCAAAAGAATGCAACCAACCAAAGTGATAGAAATAGCATAAACTCAATATAAACCTATGTATGTGATCAAGGAATCATACAATAAAACATAACAAGATTTATAGGAAAGAATCATATTACTGTATCATATTAAATGTGAAAGAGAGATTACAACCATTGCCTTGATGTCGTAAGGTCCCTTCCTACTGTCCTCTGTTCCCCACACACTTCTTGCTCCAAGGATTCTGAAACCATAGATCTGATAGCTACTCACAATCTATCTTGACAAAGAAAATCTCAAAGCCACTCTAATCAAGCTAATAATTCCAAGCCAAAGAACCCCTTCTCCATGAGAGC
>ML781051.1:974849-995591 GCA_009831015.1 Picea engelmannii
TGTTGGGTATGTGTTATATTCTTTGCATGTGTGTGTGTGTGGGTGCGTCAGATACGACAACTGCGTCTGACGATCCCTTCACCTAGAGCTCTACCGTTGCGTCGGGCGCTTCCTAGGGGGGTCCCAGGGGGGGGGGCAGGTATGCCCCCCTGGTTACGCACAGCATTTGGCACCGGGCGGTAGCCCGGGGCCGATGGGGTTCGGGGCAACGCCCCAAATTTTTTTTTTTTTTGGGCAGTTTTTGCTATTTTTAGTTGATTTGTAAATTAATCCCGGATTAAGGGATTAGGGTTTTGGTATCTACGGAATACCTAAAAACATTGTATATATTGTATGGCGAATGGTGAAATTCGATATAATGAAAATAATAAAGGTTTTTCCGGTTGAGGGTTTCCGGTAAAAATCTCTGTGTACTATGTGTATGAGCCATTGATTAATTTATGTATTGCTTAAGAATCTATATGCATTTATTTACTTCTCAGGTTTAAAACTTACACGGAAGCATGGTTGGAAGGCATGATAAGGTGTTTTTCCTTAAGGGACTATGCGTCCACCTCAAAGGAGAAAATAGTGATTTCTCAGTTAAGAGACAGTGCCTTGAACTGGTGGGGAAACCTGGAAAGACAACTGCATCTTACCCCGGACACTGTATCTTGGGAACTTTTCGAGGAGAGGTTTTGAAGGAAATATCTGCCAGCTTACTATGAGGAACAACAGGTAGGGGCATTTCATGCTCTAGTACAGGGAAACAGGACCATAGAAGAATATGAGATTAGGTTTATGGAATTGGTCAAGTATGTTTTGTATATGGATAACGACCAATGACAGGTAGAAGGCTTCATTTATGGGCTAAACCCTAAGATAAGGGCTATGGTGCGGATGTGGAAACCGTCTTCAGTAGCGGAAGCTGTGGAAAATGCGCGTTATGAAGACGAACACATGAACTTAATTGGACTTACGAGACCTTCCTTTTCGCATCATCCTGGATTCATGGGGAAGGCCCCTAGGACATTTCCCAGGGAAGGGGGCTCAAGGCCACCTCCATATGGTAACAGAGTCACACCAAGGACAGTAGCCGCAGGGATTTCAATGGCAGCGAGTGAAACATCTCATTCATCACCAACGACGTAGGCAGGTCAATAGCCATCTCAGGGAGAATCTAGTAGGGGCAGGGATTCCAGGGGAAGGAACTCGTTTCAGAGACAGTCACAGAACAATGCGCAGATTCAATCTCGTGTTACCTATTGGGGATGTGGAGGACCCCATTACCCGCGTGATTACCTAGAGTTACAATCAGGATTTGTGCATAGAGAAGGAAAGGCCCCAATGGGAAGAGCAAGTAGCAGCCACCAGATTTATGCAGTGGTTAATAATCACCAGGTCGAACATCAATCCACGGTGGTGGAGTCGTCAGGTACGCTAAATCATATCAATGTTAAGATTTTATTTGATTCTGGTGCAACAAATAGTTTCATTTCACCGTCTGCATTAGAAAAGAGTGGGTTGGCAGCCTACGAGCACGATAACTTTAAACAAGTCAAGATGGCTTTAGGGGAAAATCAAGCGGTAGGACCTAGTGTTGATAATTGTATAGTAGACCTGGGAGTGTGTACTACCATGTTGAAGGTATATGTCACTACTCTCGGGGCATATGGCCTAATCATTGGAATGGATTGGTTAGAATCTCATCGAGCTTTGGTGGATTGTTTCGCAAAAAGGGTGCTATGTATAGACGACAAAGGAAGGCCAGTCAAGATCTAAGGTGTACAGAGAAGGGTGTCATTACGCTTTATCTCAACTATGAAAGTTAATTGATGCTTGAGGCAAGGGTGTCGACTATATGTAGTGGAAGCACTGAAGGAAAGGAAGGGACCCTCATTAGATCAGTACCCGGTATTGTCAGAATTTAAGGATGTTTTTCCGAACGAGTTACCAAGGTTACCTCCTAAGAGGGAGCTTGAGTTTACTATTGAGCTAAAACCTGGTGTAAAACCAATTTCTAAAACTATGTATCGGATGACAGCACTGGAACTTTGTGAATTGAAAACGCAGTTAAAAGAGTTACTGGACTTAGGGCTAATAAGGCCCAGTGTTTCACCTTGGGGTGCACTAGTAATTTTTGTAAAGAAGAAGGATGGATCCTTACGACTGTGTATAGACTAGAGGGAATTGAGTCGTGCTACAGTGAAAAATAGGTACCCGATGTCGCAAATAGATGACCTCTTTGATCAGATGAAAGGAGCAGTGGTATTCTCAAAGATTGATTTGCGATCAGGGTATCACCAGTTAAGGATTAAGGAAGGCGATATTCCTAAAACCGCCTTTCGAACTCGGTTTGGACATTACGAGTTTGTCGTAGTACCTTTCGGATTTACCAATGCACCAGCAGTATTCATGAGCCTCATGAACGGCGTATTCTGGAAGTACTTAGATCATTTTGTACAAGTCTTTCTAGATGACATCCTCATCTATTCCAAGAATGAAAGAGAACATGAGGAACACTTACGAGTGGTTTTGTCATGTCTTAGAGAGAACAAATTGTATGGGAAGTTGTCGAAGTGTTCCTTCTTTCAAAAAGAGATCCAGTATTTAGGTCATATCATTTTCGATGAAGGAATCTCTGTGGACCCAGAAAAGGTAAATGCCATTATGGAGTGGCCAGTGCCAAAAAATTTCGATGAGGTGAGAAGCTTTATGGGGCTAGTAGGTTATTATCGAAGATTTGTGGAAGGATTCTCAAAAATAGCGAAACCCATCACCACCTTGCAACGCAAGGGGGTCAGGTATGAATGGACGGAAGAATGTGATAGTGCATTCATTAAGCTTAAGAGGTCACTAACTAGTGCGCCAATTCTACGAGTGTCAGATATGGAAAAGGACTTCACAATCTGCACGGATGCCTCGAAGTAAGGGTTGGGGGCCGTGCTAATGCAGGATGGAAGAGTGATAGATTATGCATCAAGGAAGCTGAATAAACACGAAGAGATATACGGGACTCGTGATTTAGATTTGGCAACTGTAATGCTAGCTCTGAAACTTTGGAGGCACTATCTTGTGGGGTGAAACTTTGAGCTCAAAACGGACCATCAAAGTCTAAAGCATCTCTTTACTCAAAGGGATCTGAATGCCAAGAAAAGGTGATGGAGTGAGTTTATGAGTGAGTACGATTTTAGTATTTCATACATCAAGGGAAAGGAAAATGTGGTCGCACATGCCTTGAGTAAGAGACCACGTGTCTTCTCCTTGGTACCCTTAAAGGTCAATCTGAGGGAACATATGTTGACGCAACTCCAAGGAGACAGTTGGTATTTAGAGGTTACTTCAAACCTACGAAGTGGGAGGAAGTTAGACCCAAAGTATGAAGGATATAGTTTGGAAGCAGATGGACTATTGAGATATCGGGGAAGGATGTACATCCATAAAAGTGGGGATAATCGAAGCATCATACTGAAGGAAGCCCATAGAGAACTTTATTGTGCGCATTCGGGTGTGAAGAAGATGTACACAGACATGAGGAAGCTCTTCTTCTAGGTAGGCATGAAGGGAAATATAGTCCATTTCAACGCCAAGTGCCTAGAGTGTCAAAAAGTGAAAGCCAACCACCATCACCCGGCAGGCCTCCTACAACCACATGATGTTCCTATGTCCAAGTGGGAAGTCATCTCTATGGATTTTGTTGTGGGGTTGCCGCTCACATCTCATAGACACAATTTCATTCTTTTGATAGTGGATAAGTTAACCAAGAGTGATCACTTTATTCCGGTTAGAGACAATTACGATGTCACTGATGTGGCACGTGTGTTTGTAAGTGAGGTTATTCGTTTGCACGGGATACCTAAGAAGATCATTTTCTATAGGGACTCCAGATTCACTTCTAGGATTTGGACAAGTTTGCAGTCAGAATTAGGGACTCAATTGAACTTAAGCACAACTTATCATCCTGAAACAAATGGGCAAACTGAGAGAGTAAATCAAGTCATGGAAGACATGCTTAGGATGTATGTCATGGATAATCAAACCCATTGGGAAAAGTACCTACCTTTGGTAGAGTTTGCCTACAATAATAGTTTTCATAGCTCCATCGAAATGCCACCCTATGAAGCTCTGTATGGAAGGTCATGCAGAACGCCATTGAGTTGGGAAATATTAGAAGACCGAGTAACAGTTGGGCCAGAATTGATTCAAGAGATGGAGGAACAGGTGGTTCAGATTAGGCAGAGACTAAAGGAAGCACAAGATAGGCAAAAAAGTTATGCGGATGCACACAGGACCGACCGAAGTTATGAAGTGGGAGACCATGTTTTCATTCGTATCAGGCCTAATAAGAGTACCATACGGTTCGGGAAGGGGACAAAGTTGTCACCTCAATTTATAGCACCATTCAGAATCCAAGAGAAAATTGGACCCGTTGCCTATCATCTCGTACTGCCACCCCGCTTGCATAAAACTTATAATGTTTTTCATGTATTTATTTTACGTCATTATGTTGTTGATGAATCACATAAACTAAATTGGAAGGAATTGCATGTATTGGACGTGGGAACTCTCACGGTAGAACCATTACGCATATTGGACTGTAGAGTTTGATAGCTCAGGAACCGTCTGGTAGACCAAGTTAAGGTCCAATGGGACAAGTATAGTCCAGGATCTACTACTTGGGAAGACACCGAGACATTACGACGAGACTATCCCTCACTTGTTTTACCACCTCGAGAATATATTTCTCGAAGGTTGGGTGTATGTAACACCACCTTTTGACTTAGACAACCACGATTACCTGAGGCCTATATACTTTATTTTCTATTCACAGTGAAACTATTAAATGATACACTTAAACTTTTAAGACATATGAACCTTTATGAATGTTTAAATATTATTGATGATGATGGATATGATGTGATTTATTGTGAGAATGTAAATTTTATGAATGTTTAAATATTATTGATGATGATGGATATGATGTGATCTATTGTGAGAATGTAAAATTTATGAATGTTTAAATATTATTGATGATAATGGATATGATGCGATCTATTGTGAGAATGTAAATTTTATGAATGTTTAAATGATATTGATGATGATGGGATATGATGCAATCTAATTGGTAAATGATAATTTTATGAATGAGTGTCGAAATTGAATTATGGGATATTATGAGATATATTTCTAACTTGAAAACTTTGATGTTAAGTTGTTGGTACATGGATACCGAATTTAAATGATGATTGTATGCAATTACATGATGATAATGCATAGAAATGTAAGAGTTTGTGTTACAAACTAATCTACAAGTTATGGGCTATGAAATAGCCAAGGGATAATGATGATGAAAGTGGATGTCATGACCACTAGACGAGAAACATGATGGGATGAATATTTGTATGTGAAATTATATTGGTTTGGATGCATTGCTATGATATGTGGACTAGTGCAGGATTTCAGGTGATGAGACCGCCCAAAACCGAATAAACGATTACAAAACCCCCAACAACACGGTGCCACTATATATTCCATTGTAGGGTGTGGAGCCTAGTTATGATTAGGAGGGGTGGAGGCATTTCCCACCGTGTATCCTCTGAAACCTGAAGTCATGGGAGGACGATGTTAGCTCACGCTCTCCTAGACGTGTGATGATGACTGTCAGTTGTCTATTGGGGAAGCTTGGTCAAGATAATGACACTTCCACTTACGGGTTCTATTTGGAGTTAGGTCAATATAGTTGACGCTCCAAGATAGTCCAGCAGAGGAAGGATAGGAATGAAGATGGAAGTAAGTTAGGGAGAAAGGATGAGTAGAAATAGATGAGAAAGTATGGAGATTTGTCTTATGGTTGAATTTATTGTTTTTCCCTTCTAAAAAGGAAATATGTATATATGAATATTCATAATTACGTAACTAAACCACAGTTGTCTAGATAAAATTGTTGAACTAGATAATTACAATTAAAGGATTTCGCAAACATTTGATTGGTTTATTGTCTTTTATAAAAGAATAGTCTTGTTGATTGGATTGGATGCATACATAAGTTACTATAAGGGTGATAGTTATTGATTATTAGTACATGCATGAGACTTGTATGTACTAGCTACACATGCATTTCTTGTACATGTACATTAGTAGGTATGAGTTTTCTTGGCTTACTTACTAATAATGTCGGTTAATTGTTATGAATGTGTGAACCATGTTTCTTTTCCTTCGTATCATGAAATACCTTAACTTCAGGACGAAGTGTCCTAAAGGGTGGGTGTATGTAACAACCTTGGTTAGATAGTTGCATAGGGTTTATCAAGTATAATTAATTAGATAATTAACTATCCTAATATGTTTTAGTTAAACAATGTTTATTTCTTAATAATATTTATTAATTAATTGTTTATATCTATTGATTGATTAATTAATTAATCAATTGACTCATTAAGGTTTGTGTAATGAATTAAAGGGGCTTCATAATTTTAATTTATTTAATTAAAGACTTTACGTATGCAGGGGGGAATGAAGCATTAAATGAAGGATAAGGTAATAAAGGCATGGGATAAGGTAATAATGGGAAGGATAAGGTAATTAATGGAGGATAGGGAGTCGGTGGATGGGGGGAGATATGAAGGGAGGAGTTTGACGGGAGAGGATCATGATTTTTGGGGAGGAAGCATTTTGGAGGAGGACACTGTATTTTTGGTTTGGCATATTTTTTGGTGTTGGCAGTTTTGGTTTTGGGGGTTTTTGTGAATCATTGCAGGGGGCACCGGGTTGCTGGAGGTTTTGGGCATGGGGGCCAGGATTCCTTACGGTATCCTGGAGCTAGGGAGCTGGACAAGATGCTCCTAGCTGGCTGGGTGGTTAGTCGATTTAGGCAGGGTTTGGTCAAAGTAGCAGGTTGGGCAAGGCAGCAAGGAGGACAACCAGATAAGAGAGAGTTTAGCATCAGGAAGAGGTATTTTATTTATGAATTTTCTGAGTTATGTGATGATTATGTAAATTATTAGCATGTTGTTCGTAAATTTAATTCATGCTGTGGATCAATTAAATTTTCTGTTGAATATTATATACTTATACAATGATTATTGAATTACTTAGGCATTAAAAGAAATTTATGTTTAATATTATGAAATTTTTAGGATTAATTAATTTTTGGTTCCTACATGGTGAACTTTTGATTTGGTGGTGGGATACGAGAGTTCGTCTTAGTGATAGACTGACTCAAATGATGATGATTGACAAGGTTGTGACAATGATTGGTCTGGGAGGAGTTTTTGAGCTTTGTTATGTATGGCAAGGTAGATTTTTCCTCACGATACCCAAGATCAAGTCTATCCATGGATTGCAAGACCTTGATTTCACTAAGATGCCTAGGCGAGATATTATCTAGGATAATGAGTTCAACTTGGGCTTCCAGGAGAGGAGGATGCATACTGGGCACATTGGTTTGACGATGATGTTTAGAGTGGTGCAACTTCAACATGGTGGTACCTTTATGAGATTAGTTTGATACCCCAAGATTAGATTGTCTGACGGTTTAGTTACTATTCGATATGTGAGCGTCAGTTTTCACTTCCCTGAGTTTACTTTTGGGAGGCTTAGGAGTTGTTTCTTAGAGGAGTGGCCTTCTGAGGAGTTGATTGATTTTATGCAACTTATGATAGCCTTGCTTATCAGGAGGATTCATATGGGTTCTTGTATCAGTACCTTGCAGATTAGTACCAAGAGCAGAGAGTGTTTCACATCAACCAAGCATATCCGAGAGAGGTTTGTATAGAGAGACCTCACGGACAACGTAGGGGAGTATATGACTTGTTAGCAGAGCAGGTCTAGGAATAATCATTACACACGATGAATGCAGTCATTGGCCATCTTAGGGCGAGAGTGGGAGAGCATGTGGGCATATTGCATCACAATTTTACCTAGGGTATAGTGGACTGATAGTATGTCTCCGGTGATTGACCAGTTCACACACTTTCTAGCAGTATTCCCTGAGTATGGGGAAACACATATGACAAAGCTATCTAGTAGAGGGATATCTAGAGTCCATGAGAAGTCGAGAGTCATTGTCAGTGATCAGGACAAACTTTATTTCAATATTCAGGATCGGGTATGACAGTGGATTTATAGTTTGTAACTTCACATGGATGCAGATGCTAGCTACTATTCATGATAGTAGGTTCAACCCTTACAAGTATGTCAACATTGAGTTATAGTAGGGTGGGTTGCAGAGTGGGATTGATGGTTGACCGACTATGATCAAAGTGGTGTAGCATCAACATGGTGGTTCCTTTTTTAGGATAGCTTGGGACCCTTGGATTTCAATAGGAGATAGTGCAGCAGTTAACATAGAGGCAAGAGCAATTTTTTTCTTTCATGAGATTGATTCCCTAGTAGAAAAGTTTCTTGATGGGTTGACCGAGTTGTTGCAGCACCGAGTGGCATTACCTGTCGAAAATTTTTAGGAGTGCTCTTATGTCAGTACCTTATTGGACCATGCCTTGAGTGAAGGATTCTTCACATCTTACAAGGTAGTTTGGGATCCTCGTATCATTTTAATTTTTAGTCTGGATCAGTCGATGGCGTGTCAGGTCATGATGACATTGCTTGAGGACAAACAATTATTGGGAAGGGAGGATTTGTTATGTCCCCATTTTTGGCTTCCCTTGTTTTATAGTAGAAGGGACTTTTGTGGCTTGTCAAGGGAGAAAATGGAGTGAAAAGGGGATCATTTAATGTCACTTAGTTAGGAGATGTTATGTATTTAAAGTGACATTGAGGAAATAAAGTAACTTTAGATTAATAAGTTACTTAATCATTATTGAAGTGACTTTTAATCTTAAAGTAGAAGTAAAGGGGGGATAAGGGTCACATTTGATTTGGTCAAAAAAGGGAAAGTTCTAGAAGGCATGGAAAAATGATAAAAGGAGGGGTAAAGCCTCACTTTGGGTATTATGATTTGATCTCTCAATTTGGAAGTGCTCTTGGAGCCATTGTTTCGTTAGGGTTTAGCAAAACCTTTCCACCATTTAAGTTTAGTTTCGGTGGTGAAATATCCACCCTAGAAGACAAGAGGGAATCCATCTAGGATTTCTATTCGAGATTCAATTTGAGGTTTGGTTTCAGTTGAAGGGATATCAGTTCACGCAAAAGATTCTACGAAACTCGCCTGAGGAGTTCGATCCCAGTTTTTGCAGGTACATGAGGATTTTACGAAGCTTATTAGCGACATCCTCGCCTGTTGAAGATGATCATCCTGCTAGGCCCCGCTAGATGCCCAACCTTTTCCCGTGAGGGCCTTGGCAAACTAAAAATTGCTAGAAGAGGGTTTGGGGGGGCAGACTTGTTGGTTAAACGCCAGGGGACTTGGGAGGCCCTACTTGTTGCACAGCCTCGTCAAGCAAGGATCTTTGTAAGAGAGTTTGTGGGTACAAGAAGCCATATGAGTCAGATCTGTGAGGGTTACAGTGGGTTGGAGGGCCATTTGTAATGTTGGAGCAGATCATAATAGGGCTAGGAGAGTTTTGGAGCAATTGACATCATCTCTTGGCATCATTCCAAGTTTTGTTTGAGTTGTAGAATTGTTGAAGCTCCTATAACAACTATTAAACTTTTGTTGTTGTAGTATTTCCTATCTTCATTCATAATAAATGATACCAGTGGTATCACTTCTATTATGTGTATACTTGGATTAGTAATATGTAATACAATCAATTTAATAACACATGTAATGCGAGTATTTGACTAAAGTACACAACCAAAACTACATGATTAACAACAAACCATTAACTATTATTTTCCTAGCACATTCACATTGGAGACATTACATTGGATGAAAAATGCTTCTCCAAATGTTACCTTTACCCCGTGGAACCCGTATTCTCTCAGCAACCAAATTATCCCAAATTCACAAATAACATCTTGGAATTAATGTTAAGCAAATATGGACTTGACTATAACATTCAATAATCAATTAGTAATGTACTATATGGACATGCACTATATGTCAACCTGTGGGGATTGACTCTGGTGGACAGGAGTGAAGAGAGCTTGTATGGCCTGGCAACAATATTGATCTTCATGACTGCTGAGCCCTGCCCTTCTGTAATTGGATCGCCTATATATTATTCAACTACATCCATCTCTGATGTTTAGGGTTTAAGAACTGAAATGTCGATCAGGTGGACGGACGGTTTACAAGGACAGTATATTCGGTCGACAAGGTTCGGCCAAAGTGGTGGTATTTGGTCGGAGAGATTAGGGCGCCGCTTAGCAAATAAACGCCTTTTGCCTGATAACGCTCTGGCTCAACAGACCAGAGAGGAGACRTTTCTTTGTCCTCAGGGACTGCCATCCTTTTGCCTGTTGCGGTTGATCCAGTTTTAATCTCGTCAGCGCGCTTACGTGCTCTATTTACCCATCAAATACGTTTTTAGATGAAATAGTCAAAAGCGTAGAACGTTTAGACTAAGTCGAAAGTTCTTATTACTCAGGCAGCATAGAACTGAAGCACCAGAAAAAACAGTGTATATATTTATTAATTATGTTATGCGTTCATACTGACATTACGCCGTATCATTTGTTTTGCAACGTGGTACAGATTCCATCGTCATTCGTCATTCCATGGTATCTGTACAAAGTTCACATTCCATTTTTTTAATTATGTCATGCGTTCACACTGACATCACACCGTAGCATTTGCTTTGCAACGTGGTACAGATTCCATCTTCATGACAGTAAAATATGGCTATGTATGGTTTCTGTGCAAAGTTCGTATTACAGTTTTTATGCAGATATTTGAAGTTATGTATGCTGGGTTGTATACGGTTGGATGGGAAGTTACGCCAGTATGCTAAATCCGGGTGTTCATTCTTTGCCCTAATTTTCTTCCTCGATTCTTGTTGCTTTGTTTTTCGAAATTGTTTTGATTTTGAAAAAATCGTGTGCTATCTTCCACATCCATTTGGACTGGGAAGACTACTTCAAGATGTTGGACAAGAACAAAGGAAAGCTACGATAATCAAATGTGATAACCAGAGCTTAATCAAGTTGGAAAATAATCTAGTTTATCATTCAAGGACAAAGAATGTTTATACTCAATTCCATTTTGTTCGAGAAAAAATGCAGTGTAATGGCATTGTTTTAATGTATTGTAATACTAGTGAAAATGTTGTTGATATTTTCACTAAGCCTCTCAAAAAGATCAAATTTGAACTGTTTAGAGAGATGATAGGTGTGGATGTCAATCATTTCTCCATTAAAGGGGAGACTTAAAAATAATGGAAAATTAATTACGGTAATTTTTTGAGGTTGGCTCCAACTGTTTCAAACCACATGTGATTAATTGAACGATGCTTGGATTTTCTTCCTCAGCCTCCAGGTGTTGTGAGTCGGTTTTACTTTCTCGTTTATTAAGTCCATATACATTGTTGATTTATCCTACCAAGGAATTTTCGGTTACATCATGAATGCAATTATGAGAGGTCGCAGAACAAGATGTTGAAACTATCACCCCCAAAACGCTGAAGGGAATGGATTGTGGATAGCATGGGACTCTTTTATTTTTGGGATGGTGACCCTTAATAGTGTACTTTATTATTTATATTTGATATTCCTCTTTGTTTTCATGTGATTCACACTTCGTACTCTTTGTTTCTACTTTCAAGAAAAGAGCTCCCAACAAGCTAATTGTCAATGTGTCATTGCATCCTTTTTCTCAGTTTGTCGTTGGATCCCATAAATGTTAATTTTCATTTTGTCGTTGGATCCAAGCAGTGATTTTATGGTGATAGAGAGTGATAAGGAGATGGTGAGAAATTAGTGCCCGGTGTGATTTAACTCAATTGCCTGATTTTATGGTGATAGAGAGTGATAAGGAGATGGTGAGAAATTAGTGCCCGGTGTGATTTAACTCAATTGCCAGGGAGATCGTGAGAAAGGGAGTAGGCTAACTCGGAAACGATCTTCTCTGAACTACCAGAAAGGTAATTCTAGAAGGAATATTGCTCCTAAGTTAGCCCACTCCATGAGAAAGTAGCGCATAGTGTGATTTAACTCCAAGGAAGTGATGAGAAATTCTTTCATTATAAAATTTTTGTTTGGTTAATTTCGATTTGGGTATAGAGTAATTAAGTTCATCTAGATACAATCAATGATAAGTAGATCTTCCATTGGTTAAGGATCCACGGTACTAGATAATCCACGGTATTGGATAATCCATGGTAGTTATTAATAGTATTTCATATGATGATGAAGCATATTTATTAGTTTGTGGATGTCCATTGTAGTCTTAATGTAGCACGATGTACACAAAAAAAAGAATGAGTTTGCTTCAAATTATTCATGTTAAGAGCAAAGTTAAATTATGAGAGTGTATTATAATGTTGGTGAGGAATACACTAAACATGCTTTAGAGTGTGAATTTTTTCTCTAAAAGGTTTTTTCTATAAAATCTTATTGTCTATGATTTGTTATTTATTTCATTTATAGTTTTTACACATTTTTTTTATCATAAATTAGTGTAAAAAAATTATTTCATATCTCTATTTAAAATTAACCCTCTCTAAATAATAATGGAAGTTAATCAACTTTTGATTAAAAAAATTGTAAAATAAAAACTTATGAAAACCATTAAATTAATTAATTGAAGATAAGTTGGTGTTAGAAAAACACCATTGTAATCTAAATAATGTTTTTAACATGAAAAATACATTTTAAAGTAAGTGCATTTTAGTATTATATTTTTAGATCATGTGAAATTTATTTATATGAATTTTTTTACAATTAATTTAGTTTTATTTTAATTTTAAATTTATTTAGTTTTGAAATTAATTTTATATATATATATATATATATATATATAACATTTTATAAGATATAATGTTTTATTGAAAAAATGTTATTATGCAAACAATTTTGTCCTTAAACTATTCTTAAATCAAAATAAATAAATATATATAAAAAAATTATCATTTTATTTTATATATATATATATATATATATATATATATATATATATATATATATATATATATATATATATATATATATATATATATATATATATATATATATATATATATATACTTTGTTAAAATACTAACATTACAATCTCTTTTATATTAGATTATGCTTTAAAATACCAACCTTATGCTTGTTTATTTAATACTTAAATTATTTGTTTATTATTTATATGTTTTTTTTCTAAATATTACTTATCAAGTCCATACATTTCATATTTAAATGTACCTTTTCATATAATAAATCATTATTTCTTTCCTTAACCATGTGTAGATTATGCCATGATAGTACATTTCATATTTAAATGTACCTTTTCATATAATAAATAGTTTGTAACACTATATATCATTATTTCTTTCCTTAACCATGTGTAATGTGGATTATGGCATGATAGCATTTCCTTAACCATGTGTAATGGATTATGGTACGATAGCAGGTGATCTTGCATATTATTCCCATATATATCATTATTTCTTTCCTTAACCATGTGTAATGGATTATGGCATGATAGCATTTTCTTAACCATGTGTAATGGATTATGGTATGATAGCAGGTGATCTTGCATATTATTCCCACAGTTTGACAATTCCTTTCATTCCAAGTAAGTTGATAATTTTTTTAGACGCAGAGGTGTTGACATCTTAGATACAGATTAGAGTGGCCTTGTGGTGATTTTGATCATTATCAGTGATAAACAATGATTTAGTTAGGTTTTTCTTTTTGTCAAATTTCTGAAAACAAATTATCTCATGGATACTCTTCGGATGTCATGTCCCCATTTTTGGGTTCCCTTATTTTGTAGTAGAAGAGATTTATGTGGCTTGTCCAGGGAGAAACAGTTGTAAAAAGGGGGTCATTTAATGTCACTTAGTTAGGATATGTTATGTATTTAAAGTGACATTTAGGAAACAAAGTAACTTTAGATTAATAAGTTACTTAATCACTATTAAAGTGACTTTTAATATTAAAGTAAACGTAAAGGGGGATAAGAGTCACATTTGATTTTGTAAAAAAGGGGAAAGTTCTAGAAGGCATGGAAAAAGGATAAAAGGAGGGGTTGAGCCTCACTTTGGGTATTATGATTTGATCTCTCATTTTCGAAGTGCTCTTGGAGCCATTCTTTCATTAGGGTTTAGAAAAACCCTTCCACCATTTCAATTTAGTTTTGGTGGTGAAATATCCACCCTAGCTAGAAAAGAGGGGAATCCATCTAGGATTTCCATTGGAGTTTCAATTTGGGGTTTGGTTTCAGTTGAAGGGATATCAGATCACGTAGAAGATTATACGAAACTTGTCAGAGTAGGTCGATTCCAATTTTTGCAGGTACAAGATGGTTTCAAGAGGCTTATCAACAACATCCTCGCATGTTGAAGACGATTATCCCGCGAGGCCCCGCTAGATGCCCGACCTTCTCCCGCAAGGGCCTTGGCAGACTAAAAATTGCTACAAGATGGTTTTGGGAGGCAGAATCGCTGGCTGAATTCCAAGGGACATGTGAGGCCCCACTTGTTTTCGAGCCTCGTCAAGCGAGGATCTTTGTAAGATGGTTCATGGGTACATCAGACCATATGAGCCATATTTTTTAGGGTTATAGTGTGTTGGAGGGCCATTCGTAATGTTGGAGAAGATTGTAGTAGGGCTAGGAGAGTCTTGGAGTAGTTGGCGTCATCTCTTAGCATCATTCCAGGTTTTTTTTGAGTTGTAGTGTTGTTGAAGATGGGATATCAACCATTAGACTTATGTTTTTTTTTTAATTTCTTATCTCCTTTCATAATAAATGATGCCAATGTTGTCACTTCTATTGTCTGTATACTTGAATTGGCAATATGTAATGCAATCAATTTAAGAACACATGTAATTCAAGTATTTGATGAAAGTACACAACTAGAACTACATAATTGACAACAAACCATTATTTTTCTAGTATATTCCCATTGAGGACATTACAGTGGTATTAGAGTTGGAGATCTTTCCATCATGTGAACGTATGCATATAGGGGATAAGAAATATGAAGACAGATCATGAATCCATAGCAGAATATAAGAAGAAACTAACACCATGGTTAAAGTATCCTGAGCTTTGGGAGCTATATGCAGAGCGCATGAATTACTGCAAAGAGTATCAAACATTCAATGAGGAGATCTAGGTTGTTATGTCAATAGAGGATTATTGTGCCATCAAGAGTGGGAAGTAGCCTAGAGCTCAGACCAAGGCTTCTTTGAAAAGCACAGGGCATAAAGTGAAGGAAGACAAGCATGGAGGATCGAGGGACTTGTTGGAGGTACATGTATCTAATCATGATGAGAATGTGTCCAATAGTGTGACAACAACATCCAGTACACCATTAGATCTATCTCATGAGACCCGTGGCTCTAGAACATATGATGGACAAGTTGACATCACACATGATGGAGCTTTCTGATCAACCAATGATGAGGACTCAATTGCATACCTTAGTAGTGATGATGATATGGGTGTGGTAAAACCTATGTATGTTGAGGATGTGACATCTTGTCCTACTTTTGATGACTATGGGACGATGTTCCAATCGGTCGATGTTGAGGATTCAACATCTCTCTCTATATATGATGTTTATGATGAGGAAGGATCAAACATGATATCACCTAACTATAACATGGATTCAACACCTCATCCTATTTATACATGTATGATGATGCGAGTATGATTGTACCTGAGTATGGAAGCTATGCGACAGGGATGATCTAGTGGATGAGAGCATATAAAAAAACTTGTATGAGGAGGATAGACCACATTGCATGACATCATCTAATGAGTCAATTGATCCCTTCTGTGACAACCCACGCCATATTGATGAAATAACATTGTGTGATTTGGAGAACGTTCTATTGGTCAAGGAAGAACAAGTTGTGCAGGTGTTGACAAGAGCAGATGGTGCTCATAAGTTTATTGAATATCTTATGTGGAAAGCTAAAATGGAGGAGAGACAAAAATGAGTTGCAGATGGGATCACTAGTGCTCAATTACACATCATCAAGGAAGCACTAGAGAAGATCAAATCCGATTACTTGCAATTGCTCATGGATATGGACCTTGCTCTTAAGTTCATTGAAGACAAGAAAAGGGAAATTGAGGAATTTTTGTTACCACCTTAGCTTCTCATGCTCTTCATCGTTAACAACAAGAGTGACACATGAGGGCATGAGTGGAACTCATGATCTAGAGAAGAGCCTCTTTTGAAGATCCCACATGAGGAGCATTCAAAGTTGTGGGTATTTGAGGAGATAATTGACACAAAGGTTTTGATCATACGCCTATTCTACATTACATGGATTATGAGTCATTTATTTTGGCTCAAGGCTTAGCTACATATGAGGTAGTTAAGAAAATTCCTTGTGGACCTGCCAACAAGAAAGCATATGCACCATTTGATTGGGAGATTGAGTATAGGACAATTGTGGATACACCACTCTGGGATCCAATTTTAGTTGATAATTGGAGTGATTGATACAGTGGCACATATAGGATACAGGGTGGTACATGATGATATAGTGGTATGCATTAGTATACTTCGTTGTACGATGGTGTACAATGGGTTTCTGTGACATTTCCTATGAGAAGTCCTCCAGATAGAGACCTCAGACATATCATTAAGTTTGGTTCACCTAGGATCGATGAGTGGATGGACGAGCTTCATGGAGAGAAATATTCCTTAGAGATTTATCTTCAATTGGGATATCATTAGAGAAGGTATGGGGAGTAGGATAACCACATGATTTCTCTCAGATGTTACCTTGGTCTCTTAGTCATACCATTGGGGTTGACCAATGCACCTAACACTTTCTGATCTTCCATGCAATGGTAGTGGCATCTAGTGCTTTTTTCTGATTCCATTGGTATATTAAGCAGAGCATGGAGGGTTCACCTAAGTCAATTGGGTGAGGCAGGTAGGATTATAGCCATGTCAAAGTTATTTCATTTGGACTATGTGGTAAAAACACATGAGGAGGTCCAGATTGTATTGGGTCAGTTCACAAAAATTTCAGTTGATAGAGTGGTGGATGGAATTATCCATTACATAGGTTGCACACATATAGTCCTTGAGTCCACACTTAGAGAAGATATTATGAGGGCTATGTATGATTCACTTTTGACAGGAAATTATAGGTACTTGTATGAGTATGAGTCACTGCAGGTGACAGGGTTACTCTCCAGGGAGGCATTTAGACTCCATGAATTTCTTGAGTACAGTTACAATGATCGGGGTAGTATATTTTTCGGTGCAGTTTAGTAGGAGCCAAACATAGTTGTGGTCAGATAATTGATTCCTAGTATTTGGTTTCCATCAGATGCATGAATAGCAAAGACTTGGCTCATTTTGACTCTAATGGTTACCCATATGGCACCACGATGACTATCAGGTGTCGGGAGTGGTGAACTACCCATTTGGTGGTGGGATATGGGAGTTCATCTGAGTGATAGAATGAATCAGATGATGATGCTTGACAAGGTTGTAATGGTGATTGGTCTGTGAGGAGTTGTTGAGCTTTGTTCTATATGGAAAGGTAGAGTTTTTCTCACGATACCTAGGATCAAGTCTATCTACAGATTGGAAGACCTTGATTTCACTTAGATGCCTAGGCGAGATATGATCTAGGATAATGAGTTCAGCTTGGGATTCTAGGAGAGGAGGATTCATATTGGGTGCATTGGTTTGACAATGATGATCATGGTGGTGCAATGTCAACATGCTAGTACCTTTCTGGGATTATTTTGGGACCCCAGGATTACATTGCCTGATAGTTCAATTACTATTAGAGATGCAAGCATCAGTTTTGACTTCCCTAAGTTTACTTTTGGGAGGCTTAGGAGTGGTTTCTTAGAGGAGTGACCTTCTGAGGAGTTGAGAGATTTTATGCATCTTATGATAGCCTGGCTTATCAGGAGGAGTCATATGGGTTCTTGTATCAACACCTTGCGGATTAGTACTAGGAGAAGAGAGTGTTTCACATCGACGGAGCATATTTGAGAGAGGTTTTTATAGAGAGACCTCACAAAAAATGTAGGGGAGTATACGAATTTTCAGTAGAGTAGGTTGGGTCATACTCATTCCATAGGATGAATCCAGTATTTGGACATACCTGTGTGAGAGTGGGAGAGCATGTGGACATATTGCATCACATTTTTACCTAGGGTACAATGGACTGATAATATGTCTCCACTGATTGATGAGTTAATGCACTTTCTAGCGGTATTCCCTGAGTATGGGGCAATGCAGATGACAAAGCTATCTAGTAGAGGGATATATAGATTCCATGAGCAGCCCATAGACATTGCCAGTGACTGGGAAAAAAATTATTTTTCGATATTCGGGATTGGGTATGAAAGTGGATTTACAGGTTGTAACTTCACATGGATGCCTATGCTAGCTATTGTTCATGATAGTAGGTTCATCCCTTATAGGTATGTCATCATTAAGATGTAGTAGAGAGGGATGCAGAGTGGGATCGATGGTCAGACGACTATGATCAAAGTGGCATAGCATCAACATGGTGGTTCCTTTCTGAGGATAGCTTAAGACCCTTGGATTTTAGTAGGAGATAATGCAACAATTGACATAGAGGCAAGAGCCAATTTTTTCTTTCATGAGATTGATTCCCTAGCAGAAACGTTTCTTGATGGGTTGATCGAGTTGTTACAACGGCGAGTGGCATTACCTGTTGGTGATTTTTAGGAGGCCTCTTATGTCAGTACCTTATCAGACCATGCCTTGAGTGGAGGATGCTTCACATCTTACAAGGTGGTTTGGGATCCTCATATCATTTTAAGTTTAAGTTTGTATCATTTGATGGAGTGTTAGATCATGATGACATTGCTTGAGGACAAGCAATTATTGGGAAGGGAGGATTTGTCATGTCCCCTTTTTTGGCTTCCCATGTTTTTTAGTAGAAGGGACTTTCGTGGCTTGTCAAGGGAGAAAATGGAGTAAAAAGGGGGTCATTTAATGTCACTTAGTTAGGAGATGTTATGTATTTAAAGTGACATTGAGGAAATAAAGTAACTTTAGATTAATAGGTTACTTAACCATTATTAAAGTGAATTTTAATATTAAAGTAGAAGTAAATGGGGGATAAGGGTCGCATTTGATTTGGTCCAAAATGGGAAATTTCTAGAAGGCATAGAAAAAGGATAAAAGGAGGGGTAGAGCCTCACTTTGGGCATTATGATTTGATCTCTCATTTTGGAAGTGCTCTTGGAGAAATTCTTTCATTAGGGTTTAGTGAAACCTTTCCACCATTTTAGTTTAGTTTCGGTGGTGAAATATCCACCCTAACTAGACAAGAGACGAATCCATCTAGGATTTCTAATGGAGCTTCAATTTGGGGTTTGGTTTCAGTTGAAGGGATATTGATTCACGCAGAAGATTCTACAAAACTTGCATGAGGAGGTCGATCCCAGTTTTTGTAGGTACGTGAGGGTTTTACGAAGCTTATCAACATCATCCTCGCCTGTTGAAGATGATCATCATGTGACGCCTCGCTAGATGCCCAACCTTTTCCTGTGAGGGTCTTGGCAGAGTAAAAATTTGTACAAGAGGGTTTCAGGAGGCAAACTTGCTCGTTGAACCCCAAGGGACCCAGGAGGCCCTGCTTGTTTCCCAGCCTCGTCAAGTGAGGATCTCTATAAGAGAGTTTGAGGGTACAACAATCCATATGAGTTAGATCTATGAGGGTTATAGTGGGTTAGAGGGCCATTTGCAATGTTGGAGAAGATTGCAGTAGGGCTAGGAGTCTTGGAGCATTTGAGATCATCTCTTGGCATCATTCCAAGTTTTGTTTGAGTGTTCGTGTTTTTGAAGCTCATACAACAACTATTGAACTTTTGTTGTTGTTGTATTTCATGTCTCCATTCATAAAAAATGATGTCAATGTTGTCACTTCTATTATGTATGTACTTGGATTAGTAATATGTAAAGCAATCAATTTAATAACACATGTAATGCAAGTATTTGACTAAATTACACAACCAAAACTACATAATTAACAGCAAATCATTAACCATTATTTTCCTAGCACATTCACATTGGATGAAAAATGCTTCTCCAAATGTTACCTTTACTCTGTCGAGCCCATATTCGCTCAGCAACCAAATTATTCCAAATTCACAAATAACATCTTGGAATTAATGTTAAGAAAATATGGACTTGACTATAACATTCAATAAACAATTAGTAATGTACTATATGTACATGCACTAGGTCAATCCTGTGGGGATTGACTCTATTGGAAAGGAGGGAAGAGAGTTGGTATGGCCTGAAAACAATATTGATCTTTGTGATTGTTGAGCCCTTCCCTTCTGTAATTGGATCCATATAGTGTCTCTGATGTTTGGGGTTTAAGAACTGAAATTTTGATCCCACTTAAGACAGGTCGACGGACGGTTTACAAGGACTGTATATTTAGTCGACAAGGTTCGACCAAAGTGGTGGTATTTGGTCAGAGAGATTAGGGCGATGTGTTGGAAGATTGGTTGTTGTCATTGATGTCAACCCTAGTCATGGGTTTTGGACCACAAGATTGATGAAGTTATTTGGACATGAAGGAAAATGCACATGTAGATACAACACCCATGGATGGATAGTATACATCATGCTATTTCCAGTGGTATGTGGCACGTCACGTGGATCCTCATGGTTGAGGAGAAATGAATTTTTGAAGATGACAAAGTGAATTGTACATGTAGGCCCTGAAGACAATTAAAGAAAA
>ML781051.1:996069-1010554 GCA_009831015.1 Picea engelmannii
TACAAAATAAGAAAGTGTCAGGTCGGCCCTAATGTTAAAATGAAGTGACATAAATGGTATAAATAAACATCATTATACATTCATTTGATACAAGTCGAATTTCAGAGAGAAGAAGAGGTAAAAGAAGGCCGGATTTCAAGGGAAGATGAAGTCTTTTGGAGATGTGTTCTAAGTATCAACACGATGAACGTATATAGAAGCATCTCTTCGCAAATAAACACATTTTTCTTGATAACACTCTGAATCAACAGACCAGAGAGGAGACATTTCTTTGTCCTCAGTGACTACCATTCCTCTGACTAGGCCCCACGGGCTACCCTGAACAACAAACTATTGTCATCAATGGTGCGTTGAAAGTTGCAGTTGATAAGTTTTAATCTCGTTTGCACACTTACTTGCTCTATTTACCCATGAAATACATTTTTACATGAAATAGTCAAAAGCGTATAACATTTAGACTAAGTCAAAAAAAATTATTACTCAAGCACCAGAAAAATAAGTGTATATATTTAAGCCGAAAGTCATACACCTATTGACAATGGGCACATTTAATGATATTTTAACCATAAATTTCAATCGTATGGTTATCAATTGAAGATTATAGCATATTCTTAGTCGTTCTTCCAAATCAATGAACGAGATCTCATGTTCATAACTTTTTAGCATTTGTAAAAGCTTTCGTTAAGTTGTTTACTTTTTAACATTTATTTAATATGATTAAGAAATTATTGTGTGACCATCTAATTGCCATGTTCAAATGATTAACAGACTTAATTGAAATTACAAATTTACTCCACTATTAACTTTTTATCATTTTACAGTATTAGATTTACATTTGTGCCACTTTTACTTACGACGATCGCTTTTTTACAATCGTTTCATATTCTTTAGTGGATTATTCTTTGGTTTATCTTCTCGTAATAAGAATTGGTGATAGAAGAGAGTGTTGATATTATGGTAGCTGCGGGAGGTATTTACCTCCACGTGTAAACCTGACAAGAATAGAATACTCCAGGAAGCAAGAGAAACCCTAATGAGTTGGCTAATAACCCTAGAAGACTTGTCATCTCAAGAAGATAATTTGTATTAGGTTATTAGCCTCCAAGAGAAGAAGGCAGCCAGAAGAAATAATAAAATACTGAACAGACAGGTACCTAGAATGAGAAGTCGACCCAGGTAGTTATCCAGAATTAGTATAAATACAGGAGGTCAGTTCTCATTCTGGTAGACAATCTCAGTATTGCAGAGAAGCACTTTAGCACACTGCAGTTGCCCAGTTTCTACTCAGGTTTGGAGGAGAGTTGTCATTGCAGTTGTTGCAGCTAGCAGTTACGCTTGGACTATCTCTTGGTTAGGGTTTTGACTATCTGATCAACTCTTGTTGGTGCACTATCCTTGGGGAAAGGTGTGATACCCTTTGTTTGGCTATCTAGCCTAGGGTTTTATTCCAGAGTGATTCTCTTTCAAGGTTAAGGTGCTCAGAGGGTGGCTTCGGCCTATGGTTGGGTGACAATAGTGATATTGTCAATGGTTAAATGAGCACATCCTTTATATTCTAACAGGTTATGGTCCCACACCTCCTTCATTCAGTCTAACTGCTTGAAGGAAACATAATCGTGAGGATATTAGTCTCGTTGAAGAACTATCGCTAGGGTTTCTATCAGGAGCAGTCGCCATAGCACTGTCGCTAGGGTTACTAGCAAGTGTAGTTGTAGAAACCCTAAAACCTCTCGTTGAGGCAGATTAAGTGAAGGGACTGACCTAATCTCTGGATAGATCAGTGTTCCCTAGACTAGCGCATCTCCTGGTACTCTCAGCAAGCCAAGATGTCAAGTTTGAGTTTTTGGTCAAATCTAGGGTTTGACCAAGTCAAAGCATCCATGACTTATTCTATGAATTCAAAGAACAAGTTAGATGGAGCCTCTAACTTCAGAGTATGGAAGACAAGGATTGACCTCATCCTTTCCAAGAATAAAGTGTTGGATATCGTGAAAGGAAAGATCGTGCAACCAGAGTTTGAAGGAGAAGAGAAGGAACCGCAAAATGTTGCAGTTATGGAGAAGTTCAAAGATGGTGACATCAATGCCATGAGTATAATAGTGGACTCTATAAAAGACCACTTCATACCCTACATTTACCATCTTGACTCATTGAAGAATATGTATGATGCCCTAATAAGACTCTTCTCAGTTAGAAATATTGGACAAATAATGAGTCTGAAGAATGAGCTCCATGACATGAAGATGAATGATGATGATAGCATAACATCATATTTTGTGAGGATCTCCCAGTTATGAGATCAAATACAAGCTATTGAAGAGACCATTTTAGAGAAGCAATTGGCAAACAAAGTACTCAATGGTCTTCCCAAGACGTGGGATGCATTTTCCGCAAGCATGAACACAAGGAAGGAGTATCCGACATTTGAAGAACTTTGGACTTGTTGTGCTCAAGAAGAATCAAAGATCAATGCAAAAGAGAAACCCCAAAAGAAGTATGATGATCAAGCCTTCAGAGCAAGATTCAAGAACTTCAGGAACAAAAGGAAGTTTGGTTCAAGGAGGAAGACAACTCAAGAGAAAGATATTTTGGAAATACAATGCTTCAACTGTCGAAAGTATGGTCACTACAAGAATCATTGTTTCGAGCTAAAGAAAAGGAAGAAGAAACACCAAGCATCAGTTACCGAAGAAAAGGAACCTACAAATAAGACTAAGCAGGATGAAAGAGACTTCTTCTTCTTAAAGTAACAATACTCTTCTTAGTTCTTGTACATATCTTGGTTGAATAAGTCTTTGTACATATCTTGTATATCTATCTCTTAGAAGATAACATGTTCCAAGAAGAACTATACCTATGGAAGAACAAAAAAGACAAGGATTGCTATCATTATAAAATTCAGATAATGCACATCATGTGGAAGCTATTACAAGATAAGTCGAAATTAGAATCCATCATGAAGAGACTTAGAAGAAGTAAAGACAGAAATAAGTCAGCAATCAAAAGGAAATTGGAGAAAGATTTATGATGTTTTGCAGAAGACAATAAGATAGAAGCGTGGACTCTATTAGATGGAGGGAGCCGATTATATGCACTCCTACATGAAGTAAGGATTAGGAGGAAGCTAAATCCTTTGATCCATTGAATATGATGAAGTATATATCCATGGTAGCAGCCATGAAAGACAATACGTGTTCAGTTCAACCTCAGAAGAAGTCTTCCTCAAAAAGAAGCCTTAAAGTATCCTTGGTTGTCCATCCACATCCATGATCCTATGATGAAAGAAAGAAGTGGAATCTTTAGGGTATGGAATCTATAAGAAACTCCATGGACCCAAGAGCTAAAGAAAACCATTAGGAAGAACATGAATATCCCAAGAAAGAAAAAGAAGCCAGAACAACCAGTCATTGTATCGAGAATCACAAGATTACCAGCCTGATATGAACTCACTAAAATCAATCAAGCAGAGGAACTAAAGGTCATGATGAAGAACATTGTATGGAAGACTTATGAATGAAATAATTGCGAGATCTAGAACTAGAGGTTCTTCTAGATGGAGGGAGAAGACTATGATGATTACTTGTCCCAGTAAACCAGATATACCTCTACATGAGCCAATATATCGTCCGCAATATCCATGGATTGGAGCTTACAGAGCAACCTCAAGGCTTTGAGTTATATCAGAAAGAGACCCTTATATGTAGATGGAAGAAGACAACTTAGTGAAGAACCTCTAGTGCACAGTAGAAGCATGGTGAAGATTTTCTATAACATAGATATTGTATCAAGATGATTACTCAATAGATCATATCTCATGATGACAGAAGAAGTTCCACATGGATATGTTCCAATTTTCCAAAAATGATATACTCTATTGGTCAGAGCTACATGAAGACTTTAGATAAAACCAATGTTTAAGAGAGAAGTACATTTGAAATCAAACATTACATTATCCGTGATGAAGTCCAGAAAGGAGAAAGTGGTTCTCCAATACATATCTCCATAGATGAACAGATAAGCAGACATTTTGGTAAATCTTATGTCCAAGATGAAAGAGTTTGTGTACTCAAGATGGAGCTTGTGGAGACAACTTTCTCATTGAAAAAGGAAGAGATGACTCCCAGGTTGGGAGGGAGCACTGATGTATTATTGATTGATGGACAGTCATTTTTCAGTTCGAAAAATGGTCCAGGATGAACAGATTCTTTCCAGTTCGGAAAGTGGATTGAGATTTCTGACGAACAACGATTTCCCATTGTGGTTAACATGAAAAATGGTCCACATTGTTGATGTACCATAGATAGTGACTTCCCATTTTGGTTAACATGGGGAGTGGTCTAGGGCAGTCTCTCTTCTTGAGGGTTACTCAAGAAGACTGGCCTGCCTCGTTGGACAGTGATTTCTCATTGTGGTTAACATGAGGAATGGTCCATTTTGGAGGTTGGTACAGGATAGTCTTTTCCTCTTATGGTTAATAGAGGAAATGGTCCAGACATTCATTCCTTAGGGTGTATTCATTCTCTCCAGGTTGCACTTTGTTTAGTGCCGAAGGAATGGCCCAGGGTGGGGAATGGTCCAGGCTTAGAAATCAGGGACAGACATTCCTTAAGGAAGATTCATTCTTTCCAGGTTACACTTTGTTTAGTGTCGGAAGAATGGCCCAGGGTGAGGAATGGTCCAGACTAAAAAATCAGAACAATCATTCTTCCTTGGTTGAGAAGAATAAGGCAGATAGCCCATCGTTGATGTTCTACTCTGAGGGCAGATATTCTTTCAGATCTCACAGATGTGAGTGAAAGATTGGCCCAGATGATTCAGTTTATATCATAACATTGTTTCTATGCAGGTTGATATCAGATGATTGTTATGAAGACCGTATGACAGTAGATGTATACTACTGTGGTTGATGTGTTCCACTATTCATGACTATACGTTACTAATCAAGTACTTGTTTGCTACTTGGTGTGGTAGTGTACCACTGGATTGTAGTTATGTACTACTATGGATAGACACAGTTGTGTTCTATTTTTGTTCTGATTGCCGTGAAGACTATTGGCATTTTGGTAAATGATTATCAGATAGATGGATGATTAAATGAATAGAGATTTCCCAGACAGAAAATGGTTTAGAACATTTATTCTTCTAGATTAGAAGAATGGCTCCTTTGTCACTCTGTGGAGTGAGCATCATGTCTGATTACTCAGATAGAGTATGGTTCCGAGAGACGATGCAGTTGATGACACTAATAGTGATGATGATGCTCATGATCTAGTCATGAGATAATCTAGACGACTATGTTGATGTTACCAGGTGAATGGTATGTTTTGTGCGCAATACCATTACCTGTAATACCTCCCTAGCTAGGAGGGAGTGTTGATATTATGGTATCTGTGGAAGGTATTTACCTCCACATGTAAACCTGACAAGAATAGAATACTCCGAGAAGCAAGAGAAGCCCTAATGAGTTGGCTAATAACCCTAGAAGACTTGTCAGCTCAAGAAGATAATTTGTATTAGGTTATTAGCCTCCAAGAGAAGAAGTCAACCAAAAGAAATAATAAAATACTGAACAGAAAGGTACCCAGAATGAGAAGTCAGCCCAGGTAGTCAGCCAGAATTAGTATAAATATAGGAGGCCAGTTCTCATTCTGGCAGGAAGTCTCAGTATTGCAGAGAAGCACTTGTGTGCAATGCAGTTGCCCAGTTTCTACGCCTGTTTGGAGGAGAGTTATCGTTGCAGTTGCTGCAACTAGCAGTTATGCTTGGACTATCTCTTGGTTAGGGTTTGGACTATCTGATCAGCTCTTGTTGGTGCGATATCCTTGGGGAAATGTGTGCTACCCTTTGTTTGGCTATCTAGCCTAGGGTTTGCTTCCGGAGTGATTCGTTGTCAAGGTTAAGGAGCTCGGAGGGTGGTTTTGACCTATGGTTGGGTGACAATAGTGATATTGTCAATGGTAAAACGAGCACATCCTTTATATTCTAACAGAGAGACACACAAAATACACACACAGAAATGAATTGTATTTCACAAAATTACACAGAGATACATCATGCTTAAATAAGTGTTGTGAGATCCAAATTATTCCACTCTTGGAGGGAGAGGTTGAGAGAATATCTCAACATCCTTAAAAAAATCCAATCAAATCCCTGAACTCTAGTATGTATCATTAATTAGGAATTATCTCTAGCACCCCCCGTTAATGCCTACATTACAAAACTTCAGAAATTACATAACATAAAATGTTACAACACTTTAATTTCATCTGTTTGGCCTTCATTAGCTCATACACCCACTCGCATGCCTTCAGATTGCGCTCTTTCTCTTCCTCTTCTTCTAGCTTACCATTCAACTCATTTAAAGCATAAAGACCATCATTCATGAACTTTCACAATAGATAATATTGACAAACTCGGCTCACCATGGCTTCCATGAGAAAAGTTGTAAGTAATGAATCATCCTATGGACATACCTCCATTTGTCAGATATTTCTCTTTCACGTATCCATCAGTTTGTAGAAAGGCAGTCTAGGTATAGAATGTCTTCAAAAATAAATTATACAAGGTGACTTTCAATCATAAGAACAATTGTTCTTGAAACTCGAACAGCCAGCTTATATCAAGATACAAGAGTTCCTATTTTATTTTACATAAACACATAAACATATAAAAAACTTTAAACACACCACACCACACACACACACACACACACATATATAAGGCAAGCTATGACTCTCTATGGTGGTTCTTCCTTCTCTGAAATGTCAGCCAGTGTACAACTCAGACCAATAAGGCCTTCACGTTCCTTGTTATCCTCGTCATTCTCTTCTACATCATTATCATACCCTCATTGTTCATCAAAACCAGCTTCAATGTCATCACTACTTCTGCTTAAGAGTCCTCTTCATTTCCCTATTCGATGGCATCTCTACTATATTTCTCAATTTCCTTTTTATCAACTTCATCATTTTCATTGCATCGTTCACATCAATTTTCTCCCCCCACAAGAAGGATGAAATGACAGGATAATGAATAGAATTTATCGTAGCACACTACTGCTCCTTGCGTGATTGCATCCATATTGAAAAAAAATGTACCAACAAACAGATTATTAATATAAATCTTTCTTTAGTTTAATTTGGCGGAAGACAACTGCCTGTGGCTACGACTTGTTTAATAGAAATGGTAGTGATTTCATATAGTGCACAGTTTCACTCTCCCACCATATCACACGCACAGAAATATGGTCCCACACAACAGATTTTGTTCCTGGTAGCGTTGGTTGAATGCGACAGCTATCTCTCTCTTGCGGAGTGGTGACGGCTCCACACAGCAGCACAACCTCATAGCCCACACATTAAAAAATTAATACTCAAACATACACACAGAAATCTTCTTGCACAAGCTAACACACTCTCACATATATGTATAGTGAATCAACTTCAATAGCCATCACATCTTCCTGGGCACTCCCGTGAGGGATTAAGCCCAACCAAGCTCTGATACCAAATAAGAATTGGTGATAGTAGAAAAACACACAAAATACACACAGAGAAATGAATTGTATTGCACAAAATTACAGAGAGATACATCACACTTAAATAAGTGTTGTGAGATCCAATTTATTCCACTCTTAGAGGGAGAGGTTGACAGAATCTCTCAACATCCTTCAACAAACCCAATCCAATCCCTAAACTCTAGTATGTAGCATTAATTAAACATTATTTTAACACTCATTTTTTTTCTAGTATTATTCTACCAATTCTACCGATTTTAGGGTTTGCAACAAACTAACGGTTGGTCAATATCCATATAATGGAGTTGGGCGCAGCCATTGTTTGCAACCAAATCTGTTCTCGGATTCTTTCAAATTTGTCGACGAGGTTTCTCCTAAAAGCTCCAATGACAATCGGTGAGGTTTCTTTCAACTTCATCGATGAGCCTAAGAGTATTTGCTCTCAAGACCTTTGATGAGTTTTTACCAGCGGTAAGCCTTTCGGCGTTGACCAGCAGCAAGTTAGCGGCTGTGATAGTTATTAATAATGTTGTTACGTGGTATCATTTGCTTTGCAAAGTGGTACAGATTCCATCGGCATTCTAACTACAATAAAATATGCCTATGTACGGTATCTGTACAAAGTTTACATTCCATTTTTTTAATTACGTCATGCGTTCAGACTGATATCACACCGTAGCATTTGCTTTGCAACGTGGTACGGATTCCATTCTCATGACAGTAAAATATGGCTATGTATGGTTTCTGTGCAAAGTTCGCATTACAGCTGCATATATTTGAAGATATGTATGCTGGGTTGTATACGGTTGGATGGGAAGTTACGCCAGTATGCTAAGGCCGGGTGTTCGTTCTTAGCCCTAATTTTCATCCTCGATTCTTGTTGCTTTGTTTTTCGAAATTGTTTTGATTTTGAAAAATCGTGCGCTATCTTCCACATCCATTCGAACTGGGAATCGCATATATTTTTATCTGAAAGGGAAAGTTTACTAACACAAGTAAGCTTTTCTCAGTCTTCTGAAAGACCATTCTGTGAAGTCCTTTGGAAATAGCTTGTACTAAAAGCCAGCTCAGGACGCTTCCTTGACTTGTCTCTGCCATTCTACTACTTTTCACTGCAAACTCTGTTCGATCTTTTGACAACAGGCTTTAACTCATTCCATTGTCTCAGCATACTTGCGTGTATTTTTTTCGTTTGCAATACCCAATTCGAAGTTATCATAACAAGTCAGTTTCATTTTCTAAGATACATGATTATTTTTGTTTTTTAAGATAGATGATTATTTGAATGAGATCATAACTTTTCATTGTTTAAATGCATTTTTAATGCATAAATTGATTTAGCTTTAGTATCCTAAAAAAAAAGCCACATTGGAATTGTGCAATCTAAACAACTAAATTTGCAATTGCAATCTTAATTTTGGACCAAATTTTAAACAAACTTATCCTAAAAATACAGAAAATAATTTTTAGGAAATTAGATCGCTTAAACTATGAAAATTATATCTTTTTAAATGATAAATATGATGTGTAGAGAGGATTTAATGAAAGCAGAATATTCTTAATTGTCTCATTAATGGAAGGTTGTGATTAAATCTATGACTTAATTATATTTAATAAATTGGCCATTAATGATTGTTGAGCGTTATTAGCAAGTGTTTTTTCCACGCAGCAAACAATGCAAATGTTTGCAATTAAGTCTCTATTTCTAACCCTGCTCCACTGTAACTGGATGAATCCATTGCTTATATTCCTATGCAAACATTTCAAGCATACGTGACAAGCAAATTCTTCTAGGCAAGAAGCAACTCTTGAGAGGCTCTCACTTTTTTCTAGACGAAGATTTAACTATTAGGCAGCAAGAGGAAAGAAGGGAAGAGTTGTTAAAGGTTAGGGCAGCAAGGCATGAGGGAAAAAGGGCATGGTTGTTCAAAGGAAAAGTTGTTATTGTCTTTTTCGGTCCTCATTCTAAAATAGGACAACAAGTTGGTAGCCAAGAAGAGACAACAATTGCATTAGCAGGAAAATATGCAACAAGGCCAGTATGGACAAATAGGGGTAAAGACTCAACTTTGAGTCTTGTAGACCAAAACAAATAGCAATCAAATTATTACCAAGTTTCCTTAAGTTTAGTTTGTTGGAATTGCAGAGGTTATCCTTGGAGACGGGACCTGGGTTAGGACCTATCGCGGAAAATAGGGACATAATTTGTTTATTGGAAACACATGAGCATGAAGGGTGCAAGACACCTATGTTTGAAGATTATGTGAAGATGGCAGTGTGGAACAAAGAAGTTTAGAATGGTAAAGTACACGAGGGTATCATCGTCTTAGTGAAGGAAAAAAAGGGTCGTCTCAGTTAGTTAGAAAGAGAAGACTCAAATAAACAATTCATTTGGTTTAAAATATCAGAAAATGGTAACATCATCAGGATTGCAGCATGTTATTTTTCTCCACAAGTTTCAAAAACTTACAAAAGTAGGGGCCTTGACCACAAAGACCCCTTTGCAGCCTTAAAAACAGATATTGCAGCGTACTCTCAACTAAGAAAAGTCCTTATAGTGGGTGATTTCAATGCTAGGACAACATGTGAACAAGCTAGTATTCTTCGTTGTAAGGAAGACTACAACCCCATTTGGCTTACAGAAGAGAGAAATCACCAGTGAACAAAAGTTTCAGAGGACAACAAAAACTCCAATTTTTGGGGGGAACAACTGCTTACTTTATGTGGGGCATTTGACTTAGTCATTTGTAATGGGGTGGCTAGATGTGCGAATTCTAACAATTTCACCTGCAATACCTACAATGGAGCAATTGTAGTAGACTATGCAATTTGCTCACATGGCTTGTGTGAGAAAATAGAGGAAGTTTTGATTGGTGAACAACTGCGGGAGTTGAAATCTAATCATAAACCGATCTATTTAAGTCTAATTTTGGTTGAAAAACAACATGGGACTAAAAATCAGCACATCCGGTAACCTCCTTCAAAGGGTAGAATTCTGTTGACTCAAAAAAAATGTAACACCTTCAAGATAACACTAAAGAGGTTGTTTAACAAGGAGAAAATTCCATCCCAAGGCCTTCATAGCCATGAGCTAAAAACTTTAATCCAAAGCGCACTTACAGAAAGAAAAAGAGAAAAAAATAGGAAATCTAAAACTAACTGCTTTCCGATTAATGTTTGGTTTGATAAGGAATGAAAAACAACAAGGAAAACTTTGAAAGAGTCAAGCCATAAAAAAATAAACATAAAAGATTACAAACAAAATGTAAGAAAGAAGAAAGTTGATTTCATGATCTCAAGGAGGGAGGAATTAATCTTCTTGGGGAAAAATAACCCCAAGTTATTTTGGAAGGAGCTTCAATTGAGAAAGAAACAAACTAAAAATAATATCACAGCCTATCAATGGTTCGAGTATGCAAAGCAGTTTTATGAGCAATATCCTAAGATGGACCCTCCTCCCTTGGTCAACACTACTACTAAGCTCTTCACCGTGCAAGAAATTGAGGTGGGTATCAAAAAGTTGGGTGTTGTAAAAGAAAAATATTTAGTTGAACTCCAGGAAGAATATCTAAAGTGGGGTTCAAAAACTCTTTCACCTCACATTATGAAAATTTTCAACAACATCATTCAACAGGGATTCCCTACAGATTGGACAATGGGCCTAGCAATACCACTGTTCAAGTGGGGATGTCAACAATCCCTCCAACTATAGGACCATAATGATAAACCCCTTTGTTTGTGAAGTTATTTGGAAGTATGCTAGAAAATAGAATCAACAAGTGGGCAGAAGAAGGGGATAAGAGTGCTAAAGGGAAAGCAGGTTTCAGACCTAAACACTCAATGATTGATCACGGTATAACTCTAAGGCACATCATTGAAAAAGTGTGGTATAAAAAGGATGAATCATTTTGTTGCTTTGTTGATTTCAAAAAATCTTTTGACACATTCCCTAGAGATAAGCTTTGGCATAGAATGGAGGAACTTCGGGTTCCTATACATCTTAGAGAAGTCGTTCATATGCTATATGAGGAGATTAAAGTCAAAATTAGAACGTCAGTTGGTATCTCTGAAAGTTTTAGGGGTGATATTGGGGTCAAGAAAGAGTGCCCATTGTCCCCTACCCTCTTTGTCTTATATATTGACAAACTTGAAGAGTGGTTAAACTCACAGGAGGGTGATGGCGCTCTTTTGGGTGATTTTGTGATAAGGCTTCTTTTGTATGAAGATGACCTTATTCTGATTGCTAAATCCTCTCTTGGGTTGAAAGAAAACCTAATTTCCCTTGAGGTATTTTGTAGTACAGTGGGAATGCAAGTCAATACTAGCAAGACGAAAGTGGTGATTTTTTTTAGCAAAAGAAAACATAAGCAACATAAGTTATACTCTGAAGGAAACACTCTTGAAGAAGTGACAGATTACAAATACCTCAGAATTGACTTCAACAAAAATCTAAGTTGGAAAGGTTGCAGAAAGAAAAGAACTTTGGGAGGTTGGAAAGTGTTCTATGCTTTTCAAAATAGATGCAGAGAAGCAGAGCTATGGGATTGGAAGACTATGCAAACTCTCTTTGGGATTTTAGTGATCCTGATGGTTATGTATGGTTGTGAAGTGTGGGCCAACAGCACATCTGACTTACAGTGGAAACAAATTGAGAAAATTAAAAAACGCTTGATCACAAACAAGTTTAAAATTAAAAGTTCAGTCCCTTATGATATCATGTTGAGTGAAATGGGGGTTTCTCCTATTGAAGCAATTGCTATGGTGCATCTCATAAGATATCTAAAAACAATTGAGAAAATGGAAGCCATTCAATGGCCTAAGGTTGTCTTCAATGACATATTGTGCAAAAAAAAGAAGACGTGGATGAGACAAAATATTAAATGTCTTAGTAAATGGGATATCCACTTGAACAAGTGCACTACGAACAATAAAGAGATAAAGGATTTTTTTATTGATAGGTTCCACAAGCAAACTTGGGATAAAGGGCTCAGAAGAAAGAAAGAATATTATATTGAAGAGTTTAACCCCACATACAATCATCATAAAAAATCGTACATCGGGGCCAATATATCTTGGAGAGACAAAATGATTATTGCCCAAATAAGAACAAATTCCCATAAACTCCGTCGTGAAACTGGGTGTTGGAAAAGACCAAAAGAAGCTTGGGAAGAAAGGGTGTGTGTGTTTTGTACCTCCGGAAAAGTGGAAACAGAAAAACATTTCATTTTAGAGTGTGAAGATTTCAAAGACAACAGGGACAAATATATAAATATCTTGACAGCTAGCTCTTGGAATAACTTATTCAGTGAGGGGACAGTGGAGAAATTGGGGGAGCTCATCACCAACTTGAACAGGAAAAGGTATGAACTAAAGAAATCAATGTGTGAGGCAGTATGTCCCATAGGCTATTGTTATCCTCATGGACGTTAAAATCATTTTCTTTCTTTCTTTATTTCATATCATGGCCTAGCTCGCTCGGTGGTTTCCATATAGTGGCCAGGCTGGCCCAACTGTTTCTAATTCCCACTTTATAATGGAATTTGCGGCCATTTCATATTGGAAATTAAGGGTTTCATCCATTTATCATTACCAAGCTTCATCGCAGAGTCATATAATGCACCTTCATGGTTGGCATTCTTCCTGTAATTCCATTTCTTCCATAGTTTTCATATGTAACCTTTTCCATTGGTTTCTATTTGTATATGAATTCACATTGAGCATTAACATGAGGCTTTCCTGGTATGTAGTGATGAGAAGGTCATTTTGAACAAAATCCCATGGCGTTCAAAAGAAAACATTTCATCATGGATCAAAATTAATGGTTATGTTCGCAGATCAGGAAAACCGGAAATGCAAGGTACACAGACCTCTTTCCTTACTTACTGTTATTTGTTTGTTGATCATGTCCATGATTTGTTTTTACAATTTGCCTTTTGGTTTTTATTTTTATTTTGTAGGTTTTATTTTTATTTTTGGTGTTTCTTGGACGGATACAAAGAAGGTGGTGGCAATGGATGATTTATTATGATCTATTTATGTTTTGATTTCTAGTGTTTCCAAGATGGATACTCTAAGGCCCTCTCCTTGAGTGGTTTCGAGTGCCTCCACCCCACGATCACCTTGAGTGGCATCAGTGTACATAATGAATATAACCAACTTTACCATATAAAAAGGGAAAATCCAACATCGATTTACATAATTAATATATCTGATCCAGATGGATATCGGTGGCCACCCACCTTTTCCAACTGGCTCAAAACAGTTTTCTGACATTTTTGGCAATTTACTATTTTTAGCAGTTTTTTGGGTCCTGAACTTCTGGAGCCGTTTTTAGGCCCTAACCGATGTTTTTTGGGGTATGTTGCGGTAGAAAATTTTCATTATGAATTTTTTTTCAAATGTTGTAGTCCTCGGATAGATCTTTCTAATGAGGTATTATATTCCTAAAACGGAGATCGTATGCAAAAGTTACGACCCCAGGAAGTTGATGTACTCACTTACCCAAACGGGGCCCACATGACTTTTGATGCTTCATCTCCTGGGGTTAGGTTTTTGGATGTCTAGGACTTTTGGCATTCCTGTTTATTGTAAAAAGGCCTTCAGAGCCTCATTGTAATGATCTTCTTGCAAATGCGCATTGTCGTCACATCTCTTCTCAAAGATAAGCCGCCACCATTCCAGTAAGCTTGTTTCCGCTGCATTTTACAGTTTCAGCTTATTTCGTTATTTAATAGAAAACCAGTTTTACTGTATCTCTGTTATTTTTGTGTTAAGCACCTGCTAATAATCGGTATTCATTTCGTTCTGCTCATAAAATCTGGATCATTGGTATCAGAGCGGTCTGCTCCTTGTCGTCTTAGTGCATGTCCCCAACAAGGTCGGAGTACAAAGAATTGGGTCTCGAGCTTGTTTCTCTTGAGGAAAGAAGCTCTCGCACGCCCAAGCGACCTCCCATGGCAGGGGAAAAGA
>ML781051.1:1014238-1031541 GCA_009831015.1 Picea engelmannii
TCCTTGGCCTGCACCCAGTGTTCAACGTGGATCTACTTCGCCCTTATTTCCCACCATTATTGGACACCTCAGAAGTAGCAGAACAACTGACACCAACAGAGCTCAACCCCGACTGCATACAACATGCATCCAATGATCATATTATGGACAGACAGATAAAGGGCACTCGACAACAAAGGATCCAGCTTTATCGAGTCGTTAAAGCAGGGCAGCTCCTGCACCAAGGCAAGTGGCTCACCCGGGGCCAAATTCAGCAGAAATTTCCTCATCTAATGGGGGACCTCAACGCAATGGAGACCATTGCTTCCTAAGGAGGGAGGATTGATCCAGATGGATATTGGTGGCCACCCACCTTTTCCAACTGGCTCAAAACAGTTTTCTGACATTTTTGGCAATTTACTATTTTTAGCAGTTTTTTGGGTCCTGAACTTCTGGAGCCGTTTTGAGGCCCTAAACGATGTTTTTTGGGGTATGTTGCGACAGCATAATTTCATCATGAAATTTTATTCAAATGTTGTAGTCCTCGGATAGATCTTTCTAATGAGGTATTATATTCCTAAAACGGAGATCGTATGCAAAAGTTACGACCCCGAGAAGTTGATGTACTCACTTACCCAAACGGGGCCCACATGACTTTTGGCGCTTCATCTCCTGGGGTTAGGTTTTTGGATGTTTAGGACTTTTGGCATTCTTGTTTATTGTAAAAAGGCCTTCAGAGCCTCATTGTAATGATCTTCTTGCAAATGCGCGCTACCGTCACATCTCTTCTCAGAGATAAGCCGCCACCATTCCAGCAAGCTTATTTCCGCTGCATTTTACAGTTTCAGCTTATTTCGTTATTTAATAGAAAACCAGTTTTACTGTATCTCTGTTATTTTTGTGTTAAGCACCTGCTAATAATCGGTATTCATTTCGTTCTGCTCATAAAATCTGGATCAATAACCAACTTTACCATATAAAAAGGGAAAATCCAACCATTTTAAAGGTTCTTCAAAAACAAACATCTCATGGTGATAAGAGAACATGAGAAGAGATTGAGTATTCCACAACCTATCATTAAATAGAATTTCCTTAATGAGGTGCAATATTTCAATTACCTCGGGAGACTTTCCAACAAAAGAAAAGTATTCATAGAATTGGGTTTATAGGACATCCCAACTTCTATATTCAAATTTATTCATGTGTATACTAGGCCTTAGGAATGGGTCTCGGATCTACAATGCACAAACTTTGTGCAACGTAGTTACAAAGACAACGCAGTTAAATTCTTCATCATTGAACTCTCAAGACTTACTACATAGTTCCTAGATGGCACGATATACTACGCACTGTGATAATAACACTAAACAAAATAATTTATTGATACTTTTCCACTCTTAGCACATAAACTCACAGAAATACTTTGTAATGTACCCCAAATTTCACAATATATATATTTTTTTAAAGTGGAAAAACTGACGTCTATTATGTATGATAACTATTCATGTCACAAGACAAATTATGTCTCAGTTCATTAATTAACTCCTTTGTAGGTGTAACATTATCATCACTCGTTCTAAAGGCTATAAGAGTTTTTAAGTTCGACGACTCGTTTGTTGATACGCTTCGCTATTAAAAGGTAACATCATCATATTGGTGATTTGGTGTCTATACCTATCAAGGTCCATAGCCTGGATATGATTATGCCACCCATCATTTAAGTGATACATTGTTTATAAAGATTTAACGACATAATTAAGGCTTAATAGATAAGCCATACATTATATTTATAGCACATATAAATGTTATAACCAATACCTACTATGGAAGTCATATAAAAAGATTTTAATACCATTCACGATAAGTTTCAAAGTTTATTACATATGCCTTACCTTATGCTTGAACGAACCTTAACGATATACCCATGATTTAAAACTTACACTATGTTTCACAAATGGAAGAGTTTAGAGATTAAACCCTGAGTCCCATCCAATGCGATGGTTATCAAATCCCAAAGTCATGGAAATAAAATATGGGACTTACAATCCACCTAATTACGTGATTATGGCCTTAACGCGTCCCCATTGGTTCAAATTACATTTAAGGCTCGACCTTTATGGAAATTGGGGAGCATTTAAGGTGGTGGTTGTAGGACAGTCTGAACCTAGACTTAGGTTATTAAACTATCAAATTCCATTAAATGGTGTCAGGCTTCCATACTCATTCTAGTCTGACATTGCAGGGAAAGCCCCACTCCTAGCTCACCACTAAAGTTGGCTTCACATGGTAACGTACCATTCAACCTTCCTGAAAATGAGAGGCACGAAGTGCCCTTTCCTTCATGATCATTTCATTTGGTTTGTCATTCTGTTTGTTTTACCAAGGCGATTTTCTCAAATCTATGGTAACAGGGTAACAATGTCACGAGGGTAACCTTACTCGACTCTTGCTCTATAGTATCAAGGTGACAAAGTTGTGTTGTTAGGTTGTTCGGCTCTGTGGTGACAAGATAACAATACCACGATGGTTAACTTGCTTGACCTGTAGCAAAGAATGTTGCAATTTTGCCTTCGGGTCATCCACGGTAAGTCTTCTATTTGAACCTCTTATATTTCTAGAATTATCATTAATATACAGTGGAAATTTGAAATGGCTTTGAATTAATGTTTCTGGGTCAAAGGGGATTTTTCCCGAATAATAGTTTGCATGATTCTTTTATTATGTCTCAAGCATCTACTATATTAATCATTCCTTTCTATTTTCGTATCCCCTCAGCGATGAATTCAAAGTATTGTCCTGCATTTACAAGTTTCACCCTTTGCGGTAACTATCCTCTATCTATGTATTTTTATAGGATATATCTGTATACATTGAGTGCGTGTGTTGTGCTTCACCTTCTAGAAACTATATTTTGTGTGGTTTTCCTCTCTATCTATGTAGCATGCACGCGTTATGTTTCTCCATTTAAGCAATGTATTTCTTAAACAAAACCCCTCTCTCTATACTCGGGTGCATGCTCATTTTATCAATGTTTGTATTATTCTTCTCTGTGGAAAGTTGTGTGTTCATTGTTCTTCTTTATATGTCATACTTTTTATGGTATTTCATTCAATGTAAGAAGGATTTTTAATCGACAGTGTTGAATCTTTATTTATCCCATGACCTAAGTCAAGTTATTACCAAGTATCATTTTTCTTATATCCTTAGCTCTGGCCGTGCCCTAACTAAATCTTTTCATAATTAAGCTTTGTTACCGGTTATTCGTTTACTCTGCACATTGTGATTTTAGAAGAAATCCTTCATCGTTTGAAAAGGTATACCACGCCTCCTTACATAGGGTTTGACTGTTCTTTTAAAACAATAATCCTCGCCAAGGAGTATTGTGCCCTATCTCTATCACGATTACACTCTGGAATAATAACTTGTCGGACCTTGGTACAAACCATACATAATACTTTGAAGATCCTGAGAGCCTTTGGAAACTCTGATTCGAACCCTACATATACTTTTGATTATTTAAAAAAACAAATTTAGTTTGGTGTTTCTTTTTAATAAATATTGATGAATCCTTTTATACTCAGAACGCCTTGTCGCATCGATGTGGTAAATCTTTCGATTCAATGTTTCTTTAATTGCATAGTTGTAGGACTGTCCAGAATATCAAATTAATTCTATGTCTGTGTATGAGGTAGATTTTCTTATAAATCATCCTCGTGTATAATACAATTGTGATTAAAGCTTCCACGATGGTTATTATAGGTGAATCCTCCTGTGGACAAGCGGATTCCCTCTTGGTATCTAGACCCCTAAAACCAAGACAGAAAGGGTGCTATAATTGGTCACGGACATCATTTTAGATATAATTAAGCTAATGAATGAAGAGGAAGAAGAAAAATTTACCTTTTTAAATGGCGTTTGTCATCGCAAAGTCCAAGTTGAGCTTCAATCCCAAGATCCTCGATAGGTCCTGTAGAAAAAACAAAGATACAACAAGATTCCTATTCTACTGAGATTAGCTCAAATACAGATCTATCTACTGAAGACAAGTTCATGTGGAGAAAACATAAACTTGAAAGAAACAGTCCCAGAATGTATGTATATTAATGAGAACAAATGAAGAGTACTTACAATCCTCTGATGAAGGTGCAACAACTTCTTCCAGCTCTTCTTGTCCAACCCCTTTACTCAAATAATCTACACTGATTATGCTTCAATGGCATCTCACTTATGAGATCATAAGTTTGGTGTAATTCTCAATATCCATATCTCCTATCACCATGAGGAGGCCTTCTTATATAGGCTTGGAGAGGTCTAACCACTTGAGAGGTATTTGGGATAAGTTGAGGATTCCTCTCCTTCAGTTGTGGATCTCCCCTGAGATCATGCCTTGACCTCGGATTTGAATCCAACCACCTTTAGATATTGAGGGGATTCTTCCCTGATTTCCTCCAACAAACCAAATTTCGCCCAAAAAAGGATAGTGCTCCCTCAAAAGGGACACAGATCATTGAAACTCTCCCCTAGAGGAGGGTACAAAGTTCTAGTGCTCCTTGACAGTATTAAGGGGAGCGCTCCCTTCTAAATTTGACTTTTGAGTGTCTTTCTCAATGGAAAAGGGCTTGTACTCTTTGTCAATTGATTTCTCTTCTTCAAGAATAGTCTTTGAGGTGTATTAAGTGTCTTTACGATGTCGTTAGAGAGATGACATAGACAAGATAATGTTTGCGAGACTCATGACACTTGTGACCAACATGTGACACTTGCGATATTTGTAATGATAACACTAGCCATCATTGCAATGAGTGATTTTGATGTGTAACAGATTGCCCCCCAAAGTGCGAAGTCAGAAGACGATGATGACTGAAGTACTTTGCAGACTTTTTCGAGCAAGGGTATGGACGTAGAGAGGCTGGAAAAATATCCACACAGCCATCAAACAAATATTATAACATGTTTCAAACCCAAGGCAGGCATAGCTATGCTTGAGTGATAAAGACTTTTTTAGGTATGGCCGCCATAGAATACACTGGGGATCGATAATTATATTGATAAAAATGTATAGCCACTAAAGATACA
Source organism: Picea engelmannii (assembly GCA_009831015.1). NCBI lineage: Eukaryota > Viridiplantae > Streptophyta > Pinopsida > Pinales > Pinaceae > Picea > Picea engelmannii. The sequence goes on from ML781051.1 coordinate 1,019,294, forward strand.
ATGTGGATATATACTTCTATGACCTGAACTGATCATAGCCACGAAGAATACACAGTGGATCTACGAGACGACAAGACGTAGCCATGACCAATACAAAGTGGATCTATGTTACAGTATATGTGTCAATGTTCAAAGAAACTCTGTCGCAACATGGGAAAAGTATATATCAGAGTGATGACTCAACCCAGGGCCTTCTTACTGATCTCGATCTAGTACAAATCTAACCATGTGAATAGATGTCTTGATGTCGAACATGGCAGAAACCACTTGATTACCGGTCAATAAGGTAAATTGTTAACAAGTGTGAGGGAGATCACCATTGACGTCAATGATTCCCAAGGTACTCTAATACATTCCAATGAATGTGAATGGATGAGATGAATTTGAACATCTGTGGAATCATCTGATCAGAGGTCAATGATGTAAACCTATTGTTGGATGTGAGGAAGCCTGCCATTGAGGTATGCAGGTCCCAAAGTACTAACTGATTTCTATGTCTAGCTCCTAGATATTGTGCTGAAGTCGACAAGAATAGACTCGTCGAAGGAGAGACTTGATGTATCCCCCATCAATGACACGAAACAGACATAGAGATGTAATGGGTGGATCAAATGAACATGGACTGACATGAGTATTGAAACAGGATATTTGTGATGGCTGACTCTCGAGGAAGATACTTCGCTTGAACACTGAGGCACAACAACAGAAACATGCCATGGACCAAAACTTGATGATGCAGTGGATGTTGTGACTTTCATCAGGTGACCCAAAGGAGTAAAAGAAACTCAGAGGATTGGCTCAGTGTAGAGGTTCAACGGATTAAAATTCATGCAAATACAAAGTGTCATGTTCAAGGGAGACCGTAAGAGTTACTGGTAATGTTCTCAAAAACTGCTTGGCTTACTTCCTTCAAATTTTTCCCCATCCAGATTGATGTGTACCTCTTTTTAATTTAACGATCTCGAGTAGGGTAACACATGCTTGATATGACTCACCTTCGGTAAGTCCCTCTTCCTTTGTTTAATGAACTGGAAGAAGTAAGGGTTCAGTCCCATATGGGCCCTTCAATGTGTAATTGTTTAACAAGTCCAGAGAAGGTAAACTCAATGGTTTTTCATATTTAGAGAGTCTGAAAACAACTTAAAGACAACTCCAATGTTGTCCGTTTTCGTAATGTTAGTCTTGCGAGGCCTAAAAAGAGATAAATTATCACTCGAAAGACGCCCTTTCAAACCTTTTAACGAGTGGGAAAGGAAGCAAGATCACTCAACAATCGTTTCACAGTTAGAGAGTCTGAAAAGAGTTTAAAGAAGACTCCAGGGGGTTCCTTTTTCCTTTATCCTTGCGGGTCTGAAAAAGAGATAAAAGTTTACCCGACGCGTTCTTATATTTTTGAGCTTGAGAACGAACTAAGACTATACTCGTGAATTTGATAAGATCAAAAATGAACAAAACTGCTCTAAAACCTATCAATAATGTCAAGACTTCATTCTAGGGGATTAATAAGGCCTCCAAATTATTTTTAAAAACCCAAAAACTATATCTTTAGGTAAAAAATGAAATGTATAATAGTAAAATGGGGTAAAAAATGTCATTTACCATTTCATTTGTGTCAAGATTTGTAGCAGTGGAGAATTTGTGCTTTGGAGGTGAATCTTGTATTGCTCGGTGTCGAAGCTACGGTCAACCATTTTCCTCATCGTTTGGACCAGGCTGGTGTTCTTCTTCCCTTATTTCATTTGTATGATTCACATTTTCTTTTAAGGCAATAATTATTTATAAAAATTGATGCCCTGGGTCGGCCCAAGTGCCCAAACAACTTGGCGCTCCTCTAAAATCCATGGGGGAGTGTCAAGTGACTTGTAAAATGCCCCTTTTGGTCAATGAAGGGCGCACCAACACTCTGATGTAGTGGCTATGAGGGCGCTGCCCAAAAAATCACAAGAAAAAATGCCCAAAAGCAGCGAGTGCATGCTCAAAATGTGAAGAGTATTTTTTGTTTTTGTTTTAACGCTTTAGTGGATGATGTAAGGGTGTGTTGGCACCCTGATGCTCATGCAAAGAGGGTGTTTTTATTTTACAAGGGAAAATAATCACATTTTAAAGTTTTGAAAATTGTTGAAAATGTGATTTTTAATGAAAAATTTGATTGTCAATGCAGGTGATTTCGGCGAAAATCATGCTTGAGTTGAAATAAAGAGATCATGAGCTCAATGATGTGTCCTCTTTTCAAAGTCCCTGATCGAGAGTCGCTTTGAGGAATTTCGGTCTCCTCAACTATGTCAAAATGCAAAAACCGAAGAAAGAGGTCCTTCTTCTTGAGCATATGATCAGGTTGTGGAACGTTGCAGAACAAGGATTCCAGATGGGAACGCAACTTCTTACCATTGAGTTAGAATATGTGTACTTCATAACTGGTCTCTCAAAAAGAGGGGCTCCCATAGTTTTAACCGGATAGCGAGCACTTCCCATTCTTGTGGATGAGTATCTGGCAAACCATTGTGTCCCAAGAGCGAGACTGGTGGGTGGCAGAATTGTGATCAAAGATATTAGGGATCTATCTTTTCGATCTATTATGTTTTCCATAACGAGTATAGTAGGAAGTATGAGCACTCACTTAGTTTCAAGATCACACGTGGCCAATGGTTTATAGTGTCTAGAGCCAACAATGTTTAACTGGAGTGCAGGGTTCCTTCAGAATGTGAAGGAGCATATCACAAGATGCAGAGTAGGGAAGCAGAAGTAGTTAGGGTTTGACTCATTCTTGGTTTCATTCTTCTTAGAACGCATTCCCCAGTTGAAACCTCAAATTGCATTAGTAGTACGACCAGCAAGAGAACCACGTATGGAGTGGTGGACTAGCTTGTCTCTGAGACTAGGCTCAGATTAAGAGTTCAAATTCACCGGTGATTTCTTCGCTTGGCTGGGATGCCAATTGATTGTGATAGAATATTTTCCATATGTCGGAGTAGATTTCTGGGGAAGCATGGACTTGGTCCTTCCATATGGGGTGGACTAGGACATGTCAAGTGAGAAACCAAGAATGATCTTGTCGAGTGTTTTTTTTATTTTAAAACTTATATTATTTTTTTTGGGTACATAGGAGAGTTTATAACGTATTTATTGTTTCATCATGCATATAGGGGAGAAAATATCGGCATTGAGACGTCGTGGGGACGTTCAGATAGTAGCATCTCATGAGGTAGTAGAAGGGGGTCTCCGAGAGGTGGAGACAAACCTCTGTGGTCTGACGACGGGTATCCCTCCTCTTGAGAGGGAAGGCGTACCCTTGCACTTGCAGAGATACATAGTGGGGGTCCCTAAGAGTATTAACTCTTTACTGAGACTAGTAGCCCGACGATGGTGTGTTACTTGGAGCACAATGTGATACGGGAGGACTAGGGCCTCACTAATATATTTTTTATAGTCTTTATGACGATGTTATGGTTATGAGGACCCAACATTTTGCCTATCTATGTACCATTTTGATGTAATCAAACATTTTCATTCACGTCGTATATATATACATTTCCGAGTTTTTACAGTGCCAAATGATTTGCAAATAATGATGTCTTTTATGTGATGTGTTTTAATTTACATGATGATATGTGATGTGATTTATTTCCTTTATGCAAACTTATCTATGTGAGAGATACCTATCCATGATGTAATTAACTAACGAATCCAAAATGGTATTGAGTTCTCTTGGTATGTGTCTGTATTCGATAAAATCAAACATTCGTTCAAGACGATGAACTCGTAAGTGGAAACGTAGTAGGATAGGATTGTGAATAGCGTAGATTCGATTAAGTTGACAGACCACGAGTTAGGAGTCTAGGTTGACGATCATGCGAGAAACGCCTAGGGTGGAAGCTTCAGTTAAAAGTTCGATGACAGCATGATATTTTGCCATGTTGTTAGTTGTTGATCCCTAGAAAATACCTCTGGAACTCACCAACTCATCAGAGTGTTAAACAACCCAAGTTGCAGAAGCAATGTTCTAGGTGTGTCGACTAGCACCATCCACAAACCCAACAAAGATAGAAAAGGAAGATTTCATTTGCGCATGAAAACACAAGACACAGTATAAGTGGCTAAGGAAAAAACTCAAGCATGCAAAAGAAAAAGACACACCAAACTAAAAATACAATAGTGTACAAAGCATGTATGCTATATGTTCTATGCATAGTACTTATTAAGGTAAAGCCCGTTCCGAGGCTCACCCAGGCAGATTCCATCGTATTCCACTAACTCGTAGGTGCCTCTATGTAAAAAATGTTTCACAATGTAAGGACCATGCCATAGAGGTTCTAACTTCCCTGTCCCTAACTTATCATGAGCCTGTTCATAAACGAGGATAAGGTCTCCTTCTACAAAAGTGTGAGGATGGATGGATTGTTGTATTGATTCTTGATTCATTTTTGATACGTCTCATTGACAAGTGCAAGATCGCGATGTGTTTCATCCAACCTAGTCAAGTGTAAGAAATGTTCTTCTTCAGCAGAAGTGTGGGGAAGGAGTTCTACTTTGAGTTTCAATGATGGAATTTCGCACTCGATTGGTAAAATAACTTCTATGCCATATACTAGCTGGAAAGGAGTGGATCCAGTAGAAGTTTTCACTAAAGTATGGTAGGCCCAAAGAGAGGAGAAAAGTTGTAGATGCCAAGATGTCTTGTTTTCCCCTACCATACATTGAATCATGGTTTTTTGGACTTTGTTGATGGATTCAACTTGTCCATTCGCTTGAGGATATTATGGGGATGAGTTCTCATGGAGAAAACCCAACTTGGCATGCAACTCACTCATCATCTGGTTTTTAAAGTGTGAACCATGATCAGTGACAATGGCATGTGGAACACCAAAACGAGTGATGATGTGGTTAAAAAATAAAAGAGCTGCAGTACGACCATCGTTCAGAAAGGTAGGCATAGCCTCAGCCCATTTTGTGAAGTAATTGATGGTAATGATGTTGTAACCGTTCCCCCCGGCCAAGCTAGGCTTACACTGAATGAAATCAATGCCCCGTTTGGAAAAGGGTTTGATGGAAATAATGGGATGCAGCAGAGCAGGGTGGGTTCATGCCTTGTTTTGAAAAACTTGGTAGGGTGGGAATTTTTTGACTGCCTCAATACAATCTTTGAAGATCGAGGGCCAAAAGTAACCAGCACGTAAGATTTTCTGAGTTGTAGCCATCCCAGAAAGATGATTTCCATAGGCTCCAAGGTGATGGTCATTAAGAACACATTTAGCCTCTTCATGGGTAAAACATCGTCGTAGGATAGTATCAATACCATGACGATACAACGTGTCACTGACGATAAGGTAGCAACAAGAATGATGGTGAATACGATGATGTTATTCACAAGAGATATCGGGCTGAAAACGTTGGGTTTGGAGATAAAGAAGGATATCTCCATACCAAGGGTCGGACGTGTTGATGAGGGACAGAGTCTCATATGGGAGAGAATATTTGGGCTTAGTATCTTCATCAACATGGGGAAAGTCGTAGATAAGCTCCACAAACACCAAAGATTTTTTAGCTTTGGACTTAACAAATTCGAGATCGAACTCTTGAAGGATGACGATCCATTTAGAGTATTTTCCCCCAAGAACTTGACATGTCAGAATTTGATACATGGGGTTAGAGTCCGCGATAACGGTGGTGGTGTGTAGAAAAATGTAATGATGAAATATTTGAACAACGATGACAGCTACCAGAGCCAACTTTTCAACATGTGAATATCGGAGCTATGGACCAGATAGGCTTTTGCTCAAATAATATATCATGTGTTCCTCGTCATGAGGGTCCTCTTGAAGTAACACCATAACAATAGTGGAAGTAGAGGCTGCTAAGTAAAGGATATAGTCCTGCGTATAATTCATAGGATGCAACAGAGGTGCATTGGTCAATGTGTGCTTAAGAGAAGCAAAAGATTGTTGAGTGGTGTCATCCCAGATGAAAGGGGTGTCTTTCTACAACAATCACATAAATCCTTTGATAATCTCAGTGTAGTTACAAATGAAACAACGAATAAAGTTTTCTTTCCCTTGCAAACTTTGGAGTTGTGTCAGATTATTAGGTGGAGGTAAAGCTAGGATAGCTCTAATATTTAAGGGATCCACCCAAATCCCATCGTTGGAGACAACAAATCCAAGGAGTCGGCCTGATTCGACGATAAAAATACATTTATGTGGGTTCAAATGAATGCGGTAGAACTGACATCGAAGAAAAATAGCCCAGATATGACCAAAATGTTCTGATCGATTGGATGAATGGGCAGGTAAATCGTCGAGGTAGGGTTCTGCAATATGCTTGATATCGTGGAGAGAATATGACATGGCCCATTGGAATGTGGCACCAACGTTCTTTAGGCCAAATGGTAGTTTCTGATAGGTGAAATTTCCCCACAGGCAGATGAAGGTTGTCTTATGTTGATTAGCAGGTAAAATGTCAATTTGGTTGTACCCTAAGAAACCATCCATGAAAGATAAAATCACGCTACCAGCGCAATTATCAATAATTTGGTCGATGAAGGGCGTAGGGTAGTTGTCTTTTGGACAAGCCTTATTGAGGTCCCTGTAATCAATGCAGACATGAATGGTCCCTTGATTCTTAGTAACCGGAACAATGTTCAAAACCCATTATGTTAAAGGGACAGGATAGATGAAGCCAGATTTCAATAATTTCTCAACTTCTGCCTTAATAGTCGCAATCTTCTTAGGATGGACCAGGCAGAGTTTCTGTCGAACAGTTTTGACACCTGGGTAGGTTTTAATATCATGCACAATGATTGATGGATTGATCCCTGGCATCTCTTCGTAGATCCAAGTGAAGACAACACAAAATTATTTAAATAAAGCGGTATAAGAGACCACTTCCTTGGGTGAACAATTAGCACCGAGGTTAATGTTTTCCATGACACCTTCCTTGATCGAAATATCGATAACGATCGTAGATGAAATGTTGCCCAAATTCCCCTCAGAAAGAGTATCTTGTGTGAGGATGGGAGATTGTGGAAAATCGACAACATCAGGAGGGAAGACAGAGTGTATGTCTTCTTGAATTTCTTCAAGAGGTGGCAGAAAAGAGGATCAATGATAGATATCATCCCAAGGTACATCGTCGATGCTAAGAATTTCCATTATAGATCCATCTGAAGGGAAAATTTGGGAAATTTTGTCGAACACAGACGTCAAGGAATTTAACCACGATGGCATTGAGTAACTGTCGGGTGCCCAAAGATGTTGGTCATCCGAGGAGGGAGAGGTGGATTGGATAGCAACGTATGAGGTTTCGGCTGGACTAAGTGGCATGGTGTCACCTAGTCCATCGAATTCCAATGGACTAGGTACAATCCAAGGGCAGATGATTCCAAGGATTGGTAAACTATAGTCGAAATCATATTGATTGTGGCAACAGGGTGTGTAGTGGGTGGAAGTGGTGTAGGGAAGGTACCCATAAGGCTAGGTTCTTTCAACAAGCCAACACCAATGCTTTTATACATGATATTGTGATCTCCCAAGAATGAAATATTGTTGGTAGTGGGAGCATGAGCGTCGGGTGTACATAAATCTAATTGATCGATAGTGACAATTTTTCCCTCATGAGGAAATTCTACACATCGAAATATCGACGAAGCAACGACAGTCATACCATAAAACCAACTTCTTCCAAGTAACCGGTTGTAATTGAGAGGGGCATCGACCACCTCGACTTCAACAGTGATAGTTTTTATGCCCAACTAAATGGGTAGGGACTGCAAAAGCCCATGGGGATGAAAACCTCGCCCATTGAATGCGCGTAACATCATTGGGGATTTGTTAAGTGCGGGTGATTTTAAACCTTTCCAACATGCTAAAGACATGAAACAATTATAGGCTCCCTCATCCAAGATGGTTCGGTGAATTTGTTGATTTTGAACAACAACATCAATTTGGAAAGCAAGTTGGTGGGAGAGTCGAGATGCATAATTGTCCAAGTTAAACATGATATTGTTGGACGACTCAGGATCAACAACGCTAATAGAAGCCAAGAGTGTTCTACATTGATTGGGGCAGTGTTGTATAACTTCTAACGTAGACATAGCACATGGATCTTGAGACAAATCTTCAACAATGTTGTAGTTTTGGGTGGCACGTGAACTAGGATTAAAGGTAGATTTACGGACAATGCTCTTAGGAGGGCGTAATATAGACTCGAACAAAAGTTTCTCAATCTAAAGTAGTCCAGACGGAGGACTAACTGATGGAGGACTAACAGAGGATGGTGATGGATACGGTAAAATACCGATGTCATTAGTGACTTTTCCGTTGTCAAGTTTAGCTAGGGTGTCGTATGTCATAGAGAGAGTGGTTAAATCAATCCTATTAAACATGTAAATATGGGCACTTGTCGAGGCCTCATCATGAGAATGGCTAGAACTACCCCCAGGAAAGGGGGTTTGAGCAACCATAGATTGTTGTTGTAGAAAAGGCTGAGTAAGCCCGACGGGTTGGGAATTCCCCTTGAAAATTTTGGCCACTTCATCGCCATGTGGACAGTCGCGAGTGTAGTGATCGTCACCAAAAATAAGACAAGGGAACTTCAGTTTCTATTGTGATTTCTTTTCGTTAGCAGGTGGTGGGTTTTGAGCTTTCGATTGTTCATTTTTATTATTCTTTTTGTGTTTGTTCTTTGTCTTCTTCTTACCTCCAGTTTGTTGCGAAGGGGCAGATTGAACTGCATTCACCTCAGAGATTTGAGTTTGGGGAGAGGTAGACGAGGGTGTGGTCGAACTCGGAGTGGATTCCAGAGCAGATCGATTTTTCATTCCAGTCGACTGGGAAACAGATTGGGTTTTGACAGAGCCGATAACTCCATCCGCATGTGACATGGATGATGGTTTAGATGGATCAGTATTTGCACGGGTAGAATTTTGTATTAACTCATACAAAGTACCAAATTGGGAATAAACCAAATCTAAGTACTGAGCCCAAGCAATGGACTCTTCCTCGGTGACTACACCACCCATGGCGACATCACGAGAAATCGGGGTAACAGTGATTTAGTAAACCCTTCCACCAATAATTGGTCAGGAATGACTACTTTGATCAACCTTCATCATCATCTACACTCATGAATATGATCAGAGATATGCATGGAGTTTTTCTGATGAAGGGAGGTCAAGAGTTCGGTACCCGTCTCGTATCGAATGCGTAGTTGAAAGTGTGTGAGAAAGGACATGGCAAGGGAGTTAAAATCTTGGAAAGAACCACGTGGAAGTTTGATATACCACTTGGCTGCAAAATACGTAAGTGAATAGAATCATCCATTAAGGATTTCGATGAACACCATAAATGGAAAGTCATCACATGGTTATTTGGGTCTTCTCCAGGTTTACCGTCAAATTTTGGAATATCAAAAGGTAGTTTAGCCAGAATCACTGGCCAAAAAGGATAATGACGTATAGGATCATTGGTCAACCGAGACAAGTCTGGGAGATCCAGAGTAGCAAGGAACAGTAGTTGTCGATTAACTTGAGGGTGATATTGGTGTGGCATAGGGACACCAGTAGGACTGTAAATTGGGTTAGGTGGATAATCGTAACCAGTAGGTCCTCCTGCATATTGTTGTTGCTGACCAGAGTAAATAGGATTCAAAGAGGTTTGAGAAACATGTGCCAGCGAAGGATAACTTGATGGGTTTTTAGGATTATAATTCGGTTGATGGGTTTGTCCATAAGGTGGATAAACATTTTGTCCATAAGGAGGATAAGGTTGTTGTTGTCTTTGAGGATGTTTCCCCCCAGGGAATAGTGGATTTCCTAGAAAAGGAGTGTGCCAAGGATTGGTCATTGTAGATTCATTTTGTCCAGAAGGTTGATGATGGGCTCCAGTTTGAGGATGCCCCCTAGCATGAGGTTGCCCTACGAATGGAGGTTTCCCCCCAAACAAAGGTTTCCCTCCAAATGGAGGTTTCCTCTCGAAAGGAGGTTACCCCTTAAACAGAAGTTGCCCCCCAAACGGAGGTTGCCCTCTGAAAGGAGGTTTCCCCCCAAATGAAGGTTGCCCTCCGAAAGGAGGTTGCGCTCCAGTATGAGGTTGAGTCCCTGAAATTTGGAAACCATACTTAAATCACTGACTAGTTCTTCTTAATGGATTAGAGCCACCAAGACTAGTCCCTCCGATTTTTTTTATAGGTATAGAAATTCTGGGTATAACTTGGGTAGTGTTGAAAATGGAAGAATTCAGTGCTCTGTACCCAAGGGGAAGTGACGAGGAAGGCCTAGATGAAAGTGGTGTACCAATGGGAGCTTGGATAACCACCACATTACTAGTGGGAATAGTCACAATGTGAGGGACCATCATAGAATGGGCCATCTAGAGAGAAATAGTGGAACTTGGACCAACATACTACATGTTCGGATCAACGGATGGTGTGGTTGAAATGACGGTCGTACCAGTAAAATGATCTAAAGGTACAGTATAGGTAATAGATGTTTCGGGTATTTGGGATATAACAGGTATATCAACACCTGTCCCTAATCCGTAAAGGTCTCGCACTGTGCGAGGTGGGCTTCGAACTATATCAGTAGTCCAAAGGGTGTCTCTGATTCAAGGACTCAAATGAGACCCAGTCGGAATTTCAGAAGGGTCAATGAAAACAAGTTCTCTGACTGAATTAATTTGGAGAAAACACCTTTCGTATCCTGCAGGAATGCAGAAAGCCTCCATAGGATCCATAACAATTCGAAAATTTTCTAAAGAGGTGGAAACTTTCTCTTGTGAGGTTATAATGTCGTGGACCTTGCTCTGTTGAGGAGATCCCTCCATAGAATGAGGGGGTAAAGGGGTATAATCTTCCATAGTTTATGGGGGAAGTCCCTGTACCCTACGTGAATGGTGTGGAGGGTCGATGTTGGTGGAAAAAAGTCGACGGAAAAAATCTATGGCCAACTAATGAAAAAAAAACAACATGCACTAATCAAATCTAGCAATCAAACCAGGCAAACAAAACCTTATCTCGATGACCGTACTAGTTGGTGATGAAATCCAACATCGCATGATCAAGTCAAGAAGGGGATAGGATATGGTGGAACAATTACGATGGTGACCTGCTTAATAGACTTGCGCCTTGGTGCAAGATTCCATGCAGTAATTGTGTATTTACCCTCCAAGGAGCCCGAGTGAGTTTGACCAATGTTTGTTCCAGGTACAGTGAGACTTCCCTTCACCGTCACCTTGTGTAAGTCCCTAAATATTATGGCAACTAAGGACACCAACTCGTAGTCATTCATTGGGCAGGTACAGTTGACAATCCACTCTGAACGTATGGACAGGATAACAAATTTGAAATCAACTCGAGAGGCTCCCACACATAATTGTGGGTATACCTTCAAGTGACCCCCAATATACGATCTGACTACTACAAACAGTCAAACCACAGAGGGATAATCTCCATAGCTCTCCCGAACGTGACCTTGTGTGTAACCCCTGTGTGAGAGGGGGATCCTAGAAAGCTTATACGACAATTGGATTTTTCTCTCCCTATCGCAAGACGTTAATGTTTTTTTTGAATAATTTGGAGAATTGTACTCACAGCCTAATCCAAAGTGCTAATCCTAGTCTAATGTTGGTGGAAGATTCTAAAAACAAAATGTTCTAGATAAGTTTTAATTAGCGTTAATTTTGCAATTGTTCTTTACTCAAGGGTGTATGAAAGTGAAACTGATGGTATTATGACTCAATCCCCAAAAATGCATAAGAAATGACAAGCAGTCTTTTCTTTCAATGAATGCCTATTTAAGGGAAGGAGAAGAACGTTCTTTTCACTGTCAAACACTAGGATGTAGAATCCTAAAACAATTGTTTCTCAATCAAATCCAGGATAATGCTAAAGATTTCATAGAATTCCTTTCTAATATCCAAAACAATCATAAAAAATGTATCCTTTTTCTTTATGTGTGAATGATAATCAATCTGATATAAAACTTCTTATGTTAATATCGGATTGATTATGGTAAATTCAACAAGGTTCAGACAATCAGAAGCGAGTTACACACAAACAAAAAACACACTCTCGTTATGGTAAAACAAGAAAGACAAAGATGACAAAAAAAATGTAAAAAAGAAAACCAAAAACTCAAAAATATTGATAATGGATTTGTAAGGTAGTTAGAGAGGTAGTGGGGGGGCCCAGAGGGCCCATAGTGATAATAGTGGAGGTCATTCAATGTAAGGTGGACTAGGTCCACTATATTATTAAAT
>ML781051.1:1036931-1047955 GCA_009831015.1 Picea engelmannii
CTTAGACATATATAGACTAAGACTGAGACTTCCTGTAGAAGTAAAACCGAATCAAACAATTAAGAGGACAATAAATTCGATTGACTCTATCTGATTTACAAAGATCGAGAAAGATAAAAGATCGACTCATTTAATATTTCTCCTGCTAACACTCCTTGTCGTATCTGACTAAGTAACGTCTATGCTTTCCCATGACAGAAAGAGTCGACATAAGCATAAAAATCACAAGTTGTAATTAATATTTCCAACACTCCCCCTTAATTATAAGTAGGTGGGAACACAAAATTTACATCAAAATTTGAATTGACATGTACTATCAAACATATTATACTACGTCGACTCCTAAACAATTGTGCAGTTTCTAAAAAGCATCTCTTGCTAAATATTTTGTAAATATATCTACAAATTGTTCTTTAGACCTGCAAAATTCTAAATAGGTTTCTTTGTTATTCACCAATTCTATGATAAAATGATACCTTGTATCAATGTGCTTGGTTTTCTTGTGAAAAACATGATTCTTTGATAGCGCGATGGCAAAATTGTTGTCACAAAATATTGTAGTTGGTTCCTGTTATTCCTGCAACAAATCTTTTAATATTCTTCTCATCCAAACTACTTAACAAGTTGTGCTTGTAGCTGTGACATATTCAACTTCAGTTGAAGAAAGAGTCACAATGGGTTGCTTCCTTGATTCCCATGACACTATACCTATTCCAAAATGAAATTTGATGCAGGAGCATCTCCCACATCAAGCGAGCCAGCGCGGAAGACAATGGACAGCTGGACAAGCGCCAGCACAAATTTTGAAAATCCCTTGGATTGATGCGCCATCTTAAATGAAGCCATTAAGATGAAGCACACTTGTAAATGTAATCAGGACCTTGAGCCATACGCTCTCGTCCTTAGTAGGTAGGAGGCATTTAAGATAGTTAATGCAGGTAGATAGAATTTAATTCTAGATTAGACTGTTTGAGAGCGCAAGAGGGAAACAGGATATAGACACCCTCATTGTGTATTGTAACATTATTCTGAGCATTGAGAAGAAGAGCATGCAGAGAGTTGTGTAAGAACACCCATGTACAGATATTTGAATTAATAGAGGAGTTTGATTCAAATTCATGGTTTTGTGTCTATTCTCTATGTATTGATGTTATGCTCATGAATGTTTTCTTCCTGTTATACATTTGCTTTGATATGTTGTGTATATGATTTCATGATTCTAAGTTTAAGTCTAAAAGGAAGAGGGAATGAGTTTCAATTGTTTCTCTATCTAAGCAAGAATTCCTGCAAGGAGTGCAGTCGAAGTGTCCGCAAGGAGTGCATTGACATAGGGTTCAGATAGGTAGCATTTGTTCTCATTTTCCGCAGAAGTGCAATTGGGCACAGGAGCTATGCAAGGAGTGCCCAGGCAAGGAAAAGTCTCAGGGTTGCAAACTTGAGTAAGGTGTGAGAGACTGTTGCTGCAAGAGTGCGCAGAGTCAAAGGTATTCAACACTTAGACATGTTTGGAGGTTGTCGCAAGGAATGCATGCAAATATCCTCTTTGAGGCTCGAAGTCATGAGAAAGATCAGGAAGGATAAATCCTTTGAAGCTATTGAAGGTAGCATAAGGAGTTGGTGCATATCAAGTGACTCAAGGTGTCGGCGTTTTGTGTCACAAGTGATTAAGTCTAGGAAGGAGTCCTTGGTTCACTTCGTGAAAGTATCAAGGAGGGAAAAGACAAACGGTCAGGATCTTGTTGAGAGGATTTGTGAAATCCCACCAGCCGTCTGATCTGGAAAAGAAGTGGGGAGGTTACAGCCACGTTCGGAGTTCAAGTTCCAGGGATTGTGAGCCGTCGGATCATCACCCAGTTACCCGTCAACTTTTCGATTTGACAGGAGTTGCACAGGATTTAAATCCTCGTGAGCAAAGGGAAAACCTCAAGAAGGCATCAGGATATTGAGGCATCGGGGTTCGTAAAATCAGAAATCTCGTGGACCAGAGATTGGGTAAATCCATCATGAAAATCCTGACAAGTTCAAAGTCGTCCATCTGTTGGGACAGGTGGCAGAAACCAAGAGTCATCAGTATATCGGGGATTTGGTCATCGGGACTCACCTAGGTAAGTGGATTGGGTTTATATAATTGGTGAAACCCGAGGGTTGATTTGAACTGTCCATCCACTTGGGACATGTGTCAGAACTCCAAGGGAAGTCAGGGATCGGCATTTTGCGAGTCAGTGAGACAAGTAGGACTTGCAACTTGGAGAGCTCCGTGTGGGACCCTGTTGACATCATCTCGTCATAACGAGGCATCGAGAATTTCCATGAAGAAAACCTTGAAGCTGCAAGGACCGTCCATCCTAGAGGACGCGTGGCGACAATCGCGATCATCGGAAAATTTCCCGAAAGGAAAATTCATCCATCGAAAAATCAAGAATCGGGAAATTGAGGATTCCGTGGACAAGAGGTTTAGTGCATTTCGACATTAGAAACCCCAAGCCCCGATAAAAGGTATGAATGCGGTCATATAAAGGCCAGTCACATGACTAGGGCATAGCTAGGAGGGGCTAAAGCACAAAAGGAGCATATCGGGAAAACGAAGATCGGGAAATCGGGAACCAAAAGGTCGTGACATCGGGATTTTGAAAACCTTGAAACCCGATTGTGACTTTCTGTTGGGTACGGAGAAAGAACTGGGCCTAGAGAATGTGAGGAGCCCAAAATACCTGTGGGTAAAAATTCAAATAAAGATTCCAGGGGAGAATCAAAGGAGCCACTCTAGCTCGAGGGTGGAGATTGAACGATCCTTAAGACTGGGAGGTCAGCGCAGAGGTCTCTATCGAGGAAGAGGGTGCGGTCTGCATCAGTTTGGTATCAGAGATGAGAAAAGCTTCTTTTCTTTCTATAAAAAGGAAAAGGAAGATTCACCATGCCACCAAGGAGAAGAGATAGACAATCACCCGATCCGGAGGAGGAAAGGGAAATGTCCAGAGGAAGGGGTAGACAGGTGCAGAATCCAGAAGTAGAAAGAGATGTGTGTAACATACGCGCCAGACTTGTAGACATGGAGATAAGACAAAAACACTCAACTGATGTAGGAGATATTAGTGAGTCCGAAAGTGTAGATGATGTTGGACATGGAGAAGAAGAAGTCACAGTATAAGATGCAACAAATGAACGCTTGCTTAAAGCTATTACAAGGATGGGTGCAAAGGAGAAGATGGACATTCCAGTTTATGAGGGAAATCTGGATGTAGAAGAGCTTCTAGACGGGATTAGAGCTCTAGACACCTACTTTGACTATGAATATGTCGAAGAGGACAAGAAATTCAAGCATGCTGTCACGAGATTAAAAGGACATGCATCCTTGTGGTGGGATGAACTACAAGCGGACAGGCATTGCCAAGGCAAGCAGAAAATTAAGAGCTAGGACAGGATGATTGCAAAGATGAAGGAAAAATTCATTCCCAAGGATTACCAAATTTCTTTGTTCAGGAGGATGTAGAACCTGAGACAGAAGCTGATGTTAGTGAAGGAATATACTGAAGAATTTTACAAGTTGAATATCAGGGCAGGTCATCGTGAAAGAAATGATGAAAAAGTAGCTAGGTATATGAATGGCCTGAGATATGAGATTCAGGATGAGATGAGTATGGTGACCATCCGAACGGTGGAAGATGCTTATCATATGGCTCTGAAAGATGAAGAGAAGCTGAGCCGAAAGCAGAGTCAGAGGGGCAGAGGCAGAAGTCAGCCCAGAGGCAAATCAGTTGCCCAGGAAAGAACCCAGAAGCCCAGGGACGACTGGAAGAAACCTCATACATGTGTAGAGAGAGGTGGAACCTCAAAGAGAGGTCCATATGTTGAACAGAGAGGATAACATATTGAGAAGAGAGGAGATTATGCCGACAACAACACTTTTCCTCATACTAGAGGTAGAGGAAGAGGAAGAGGTGGAGTAATTACATGCTTCACATCTAGAAAGAATGGGCACAAGTCTTTCGAGTGTCCAGAGAAAAAGAAAGAAACTGGAGAAACTCACATCGCCGAGGCACAGAGGCGAGATGTTGAGGCAGAAGACGTTGAAGGTGGAAGATCGTTGATGATGCAAAAATTCCTTTTGACACCAGAGAAAGAGGTGGAAAGTTCAGTCCAAAGGACCAGACTTTTCAGGAATGCTTGCAAGACCAAGGATAGGGTATGCAAGGTCATTGTGGACAGTGGTATCACGGACAATCTCGTTTCAACCGAGATGGTAGAGAAGCTAGAGATGGAGATGAATAATCATCCAAGTCCATATAAAGTTTCGTGGCTACAAAAGGGACATCAGGTAAATGTCACAAAACAATGTTTAGTTGAATTTAAGATAGGAGGATATAATGATAATATATTATGTGATGTCATTCCTATGGATGTTTGCCATCTATTGTTGGGTAGACCATGGCAATATGACAGAAATGTGATTCATGATGGGCGAATGAACACATACACCCTGGAGAAGAATGGGAGGACACACATGTTTCTTCCAATAAAAGATGAGGTGAAGCCGGAATAAAGCAACACAGTACTTCTCATGAGTGGGAAGGAACTCCTTACCGAGGTTAAGAAGAAGGAGGATCCACAGTTTATTGTGGTCAGAAAATCGAGGATTGTTCTGACTAGCACATGAGTGGATGATTTACCAGAGGAGGTTCAGGAACTGCTGGAAGAGTTCGTTGACATTGTAGTGGACAAATTACCTCGTTCGTTGCCACCAATTAGGAGTGTGAGTCATCACATCGATCTCATACCAGGAGCTAGTTTTCCAAACAAATCCGCGTACAGACTGACGCCGCGGAAGAATGAAGAAGTTAAAAGACAAATCTAGGATTTGTTGGACAAAGGGTTGGTCAGAGAAAGCTTGAGTCCATGTGTTGTTTCGAAAGTACTCAGTCCAAAGAAAGACGGAGGCTGGAGGATGTGTACTGACTTGAGGGCGATCAACAAGATAACCATCGGGTACATATTTCCATTGCCAAGGATGGATGATCTGATGGACTGCTTGAGTGGAGAAAAATACTTTTCAAAGATTGATTTGAAAAGCGATTATCACCAAATCCGCATGAGAGAAGGTGATGAATGGAAGACAGCATTCAAAACAAATGAGGGGTTGTATGAATGGCTTGTTATGCCATTTGTCTTAACAAATGCGCCAAGTACCTTTATGAGGTTGATGAATGAAGTCCTGAAGGAGTTCATCGGGAAATTTGTCATTGTGTATTTGGATGACATACTGGTTTTCAGTAAAACAACAGTGGAGCATCTGAAGCATTTGGCTACAGTGATGTAGAGATTGCAGTAGGAGAATTTGTTGATAAACATGAAGAAGTCCTCATTCATGAAGACAGAGCTCATTTACTTGGGGTTTTTTATTTCAGCAAATGAGTTGAAGATGGATCCAGATAAGGTGGAAGTGATCGAGAATTGGCCATCACCGAAGAATATCTTTGAGGTGAGAAGTTTTCATGGATTGGTTAGTTTCTACCGAAAATTCATCAGGAATTTCAGTGGAATTAGCGCAGCGATGATGGACACAGTGAAGAAAAGAAACAAATATTTTCACTGGACTAAGGAAGCCGAGAAGAGCTTCAATCTGTTGAAGAGGAAGATCATGGAACAACCAGTTTTGGTGTTGCCAGATTTCCAAAAGACATTTTAGGTGAAATGCAATGCGAGCGGATTTGAAATCGGAGCAGTCTTGAGTCAGGAAGACAGACCGATAGCGTATTTCAGCGAGAAGCTGAATGAAGCAAAGTTGAAATATTTCACTTATGATAAGGAATTTTACGCTATCATCCAAGCATTAAAGAAATGGAGGCATTACTTGATACCGAAAGAATTTGTTTTATACAGTGACAATCATGCACTACAGTTTGTGACTCAACAGGAAAAGTTGAATCAGAAACATGTCAAATGGGTTGAATATATGCAAAATTTCACTTTTGTGATTAAACATATTTCTGGTACTGCTAAAAAAGTTGTTGATGCTTTGAGTAGGAAGTGTTTGTTGTTGCAGGAGTTCAAAGTCAAAACGCTGGGTTTTGATGATCTCAAGGACATGTACAGAGATGATCCAGATTTTAAGGAGGCATATGAAGCAGCTGAGAATCCAGTTCTCAGAGACAGAAGACCGTGGATAGAATACATGATCCAGGAAGGATTGTTGTTCAGAGGCAATCAACTGTGTATTCCGAAATGCTCCATGAGGGAGAATCTGTTAAAGGAGAAACACAGTGGAGGATTAGCGGGGCACTTTGGTCACGACAAGACGTTCGCAAAATTGAACAAGTCATATTTTTGGCCGAGAATGCGAGCAGACATCAAGAGATTCATGGACAGATGCAAAATTTGCCAGCATTCAAAGGGAAGAAAGTAGAATGCAGGGTTTTATCAACCATTTCCCATACCAGAGAGGTCATGGGATGCAATTAGCATGGATTTTGTATTAGGGTTGCCAAGAACACAAAGAGGTTATGATTCAATATTTGTGGTGGTGGATAGATTTTCCAAAATGGAGCATTTCATTCCATGTCAGAAGACCAGTGACGCAACTCACATTGAAAACCTGTTCTTCAAAGAGGTCATTCAACTTCATGGTTTGCTAAGGAGCATAGTTTCAGATAGAGATACGAAATTCATAGGGAATTTTTGGAGGAACTTATGGAAGAAGATGGGAACTAACTTGGCATTTAGTTCAGCTTATCATCCTCAGATGGATGGACAAACAGAGGTGGTGAACAGGAGTCTAGGAGACTTGCTGAGAAGCTTGGTGACAGAACACCACAATCAGTGGGACAATATATTACCACAAGCAGAGTTTGCTTATAATGACTCTGTTAACAGGAGCACAGGGTAGAGTCCATTTCAAGTTGTCTATGGCATGCAGCCGAGAGGAATTTATGAACTGAGAGAGTCAGAGCATACTACAATTAGGAGCGCTAGTGCAGAATATTTAGTAGAGGCGATGAAAGAACTTCACAGCCAGGTGAAGGAGCGACTGCTAGAATCAAGACAAGAATATAAGCACAGAGCAGATCAGCACAAGAGACAACTTCAGTTTGAGGTTGGTGATTTAATTCTCGCACATTTGAGAAAAGAAAGGTTCCTGAGAGGAACATATAATAAGCTAAAGATGAAGAAAATCAGGCCATGTAGGGTCTTGAAAAAGTTTGGGACAAATGCTTATGAGATTTAATTACCCGATGGGATCAGAATTTATTCGATATTCAATATCTCGGATTTGTACCCATATAAAGCTGGGGAAGCAGAGACTCGAGATGAGAAACCAGTGATCCAGTGGAAAAAGAAGATGCCAGTTGTAGATAAGCCACAGATGGAGTGCATACTAGACAAGAGAGTGAGCAAGAGGATCAGGCGAAAGCAATACTTTGAGTATCTGGTCAAATGGAAGAACCATCCAGTTGAAGATGCCAGCTGGGAGACTGAATTTGAGATACAAAAGCATGGACATACCGTGAAGGAGCTCATGGATAGGAGCCCATGAAAGTTTTCAAGTGAGGGAGTATGATGCAGGAGCATCTCCCACGTCAAGCGAGCCAGCGCGGAAGACAATGGACAACTGGACAAGCGCCAACACAAATTTTGAAAATCCCTTGGATTGATGCGCCATCTTAAATGAAGACATTAAGATGAAGCGGACTTGTAAATGTAATCATGACCTTGATCCATACGCTCTCATCCTTAGTAGGTAGCAGGAATTTAAGATAGTTAATGCAGGTAGATATAATTTAATTCTAGATTAGACTGTTTGAGAGCGCAAGAGGGAAACAGGATATAGACACCCTCATTGTGTATTGTAACATTATTCTGAGCATTGAGAAGAAGAGCATGAAGAGAGCTGTGTAAGAACACCCATGTACAGATATTTGAATTAATAGAGGAGTTTGATTCAAATTCATGGTTTTGTGTCTATTCTTTGTGTATTGATGTTATGCTCATGAATGTTTGCTTCCTATTATACATTTGCTTTGATATGTTGTATATATGATTTCATGATTCTAAGTTGAAGTATGAAAGGAAGAGGGAATGAGTTTCAATTGTTTCTCTATCTAAGCAAGAATTCCTGCAAGGAGTGCATTCAAAGTGTCTGCAAGGAGTGCATTGACAGAGGGTTCAGATAGGTAGCATTTCTTCTCATTTTCCGCTGAAGTGCAGTTGGGCACAGGAGCCGTGCAAGGAGTGCGCAGGCAAGGAAAAGTCTCAGGGTTGCGAACTTGAGTAAGGTGTGAGAGACTATTGTTGCAGGAGTGCGCAGAGTCGAAGGTATTCAACACTTAGACATGTTTGGAGGTTGCCACAAGGAATTCGTGCAAATATCCTCTTTGAGGCTCGAAGTCGTGAGAAATCTTAGGAGGGATAAAGCCTTTGAAGCTATTGAAGGTAGCATAAGGAGTTGGTGCATATCGAGTGACTCAAGGCGTCGGAGTTTTGTGTCACAGTTCATTAAGTCCAGGAAGGAGTCCTTGGTTCACTTCGTGAAAGTATCAAGGAGGGAAAAGACAGACGATCAGGATCTTGTGGAGAGGATTTGCGAAATCCCGCCAGTCATCTGATCTGGAAAAGAAGTGGGGAGGTTATGGCCGCGTTCGGAGTTCAAGTTCCAGGGATTGTGAGCCGTCGGATCATCACCCAGTTACCCGTCAACTGTCCTATTTGATAGGAGTTGCACAGGATTTAAATCATCATGAGCAGAGGGAAAAACTTGAGAAGGCATCGGGATATTGAGGCATCGGGGTTCAGAAAATTGGAAATCCCGTGGACCAAAGATCGGGTAAATCCATCATGAAAATCCCGACAAGTTCAAAGTCGTCCATCTGTTGGGACAGGTGGCAGAAATCAAGAGTCATCGGTATATCGGGGATTTGGTCATCGGGACTCACCTAGGTAAGTGGATTGGGTTTATATAATTGGTGAAACCTGAGGGTTGATTTGAACCGTCCATCCACTTGGGACGTGTGTCATAAATCCGAGGGAAGTCGGGGATCGGCATTTTGCGAGTCAAGGAGGAAAGGAGGACTTGCAACTTGGAATCGTGAATTCTGATTCTCCTAAAAGAGGAGAGCTCCGTGTGGGACCCTGTTGACATCATCTCGCCATAACAAGGCATCAAGAATTTCCATGAAGAAAACCCCGAAGCTGCGAGGACCGTCCATCCTAGAGGACGCGTGGCGACAATCGCGATCATTGGAAAATTTCCTGAAAGGAAAAGTCATCCATCGGAAAATTGAGAATCGGGAAATCGGGGATTTCGTGGACAAGAGGTTTAGTGCATTTCAACATTCGAAACCTTGAGCCCCGATAAAAGGTATGATTGTGGTCATATAAAGGCCAGTCACATGACTAGGGCATATCCAGGAGGGGCTAAAGCACAAAGGGAGCATATCGGGAAAACAGAGATCGGGAAATCGGGAACCAAAAGGTCGTGACATCGGGATTTTGAAAACCCCGAAACCCGATTGTGACTTTCTGTCGGGAACGGAGAAATAATCGGGCCTAGAGACTGTGAGGAGCCCAAAATACCTATGGGTCAAAATTCAAATAAATATTCCAGGGGAGATTCGAAGGAGCTACTCTGGCTCGAGGGTGGAGATTGAACGATCCTTAAGATCAGGAGGTCAGCACAGAGGTCTCTGTCGAGGCAGAGGGTGCAGTTTGTGTCAAAATGTGTACCCAGAGGTACTTTTCCTGTCATCTAGGTTGCCTCCACAATCACTGTCAGTGTATCTTACAAGTCTAAAATATTCTAAAGTAGAATACATAATGTGAAAGTATTTTGTTCCATTCACATATCTGAAAATTATTTTTTGTTCCCTCCAATGTGATTCTTTTGGAGTTTCCATGAACCTTGAAATCAATCTCACTCCATACATAATATCGGTTCTTTTTGTTGTCGGATACATAAGACTTCCTACCATCCTTTTAAATAGAGTGGCATCCACTTTATATCCTTCATCTTCCTTGCTTAACTTCAATCCTATTATGATAGGTGTTGGGGCTGCTTTGGAGTTTATCATGTTGAATCGTTTCAAAATTTCATGTGCATATTTAGATTGTGAAATAAATACATCAGCTTTGGACTGGTGAACTTCAATACCCAAAAAATATTTC
Source organism: Picea engelmannii (assembly GCA_009831015.1). Lineage (NCBI taxonomy): Eukaryota > Viridiplantae > Streptophyta > Pinopsida > Pinales > Pinaceae > Picea > Picea engelmannii. Next base: position 1,047,084 of record ML781051.1, read on the forward strand.
ATAAGCCCCAAATCAATCATTTCAAACTCATCTTTCATGACTGACTTAAATCCTTCTATGCCAAAATCACCTCTAAAAATCAAATCATCTACATATAAGAAAACAATTAACATATTACCTTGTTGATTTTCTTTGATGTACATATTTGTCTCATATTCACTTTTCTGAAATCCATTATGAGTGAGATAGGAATCTACGTGACTATACCAAGCTCTAGGAGCTTGCTTCAATACACACAATTGTTTCTTCAATCTGTATACGTTGTTTTCTTGTCCTGGAATCTCATAGCCTTGTGGGTGTTCCACATATAATTGTTCCTCTAAATTTCCATTCAAAAAAGTTGACTTTACATCCATTTGATAAACATGTCATTTATTTTGCACAACAATGGCCAACATAGTTCTAATTGTGTCCATGCATGCAATTGATGCAAATGTTTCATTGAATTCTTTTCCAGGTTGTTGTGTAAAACCCCTTGCAACTAATCTTTCCTTGTGCTTCTGCACATTTCCATCTAAATCTTGCTTGGTTTTATAAATCCACTTCACACTTATCACATCCTTGTCCTCAGGTACATCTACCAACTTCCATGTCTGATTGTTTTCTATGCATTTAATTTCTTCATCCACGGCTTGTGTCCATACATCATCCTTGACAACTTCTTCAAAAGTTAATGGATCATCTATTTGCGAAAACATAGCAAAGACTAAAAATGAATTTGTTGTGAAAACATTGTAGATGTCGTGCATATGTAATGATCCCAAGCCATTATGCAAGGATCGTCACTATTTTGGTGTCTTTTTAAAACTTTTTCTGAGTGAGGTATTTCGTCAAACACTTTGTTGATCTACCCTTTAGATGTGTTTATATGT
>ML781051.1:1054692-1080575 GCA_009831015.1 Picea engelmannii
ATTCCAATGAGCTATTACACTGAGAGGTTCCTCCAAGTAATGTGCCCAAAATGACCTCTTCAGTGAATTCCATTGACTTATAGCTCAAAATAGTCAAAATCATGGAAATCATCGAAATGCAACGAAACCAAAGCCAACCTGTGTGGAATGACTCATAATGATGGAATGTGATCATCAATGCAAGATGGACCCCACAATGCCTCTCAAATACCCCTGTAGTCGCTCTAGCATCCATCTGGCTACTCTGGTCATCATAAATCTCTGCCTTGTGATGATGTCCCAAAGTGGGGACATTACAGCATACTTCTTGTCTTTCTTGGTAACATAATTGATCATGTTGAATCTGAATATGTAGAACTAATTGGACTGCTTGCTAGAATTTTTTGCGCTCTAGGTGTGGACTGCGCACCTGTAGATCTCACTAGAGTAGTTTGTGTTGCGATTTGTGTCATATTTCCAGGAGTGGAAGGAACTACGCTCTGACTTGTAATTGGTGTTTGAACCAGTTCACTATCTCTGTCGTCATGCGTGATAGTGTCAATAAATTTAATTATCCTTTCTATTCTTCCATCCCATGCTTCATTCTCCACAAATTGAACATCGCGATTGATTATGAATTTTGTTGCAAGAGGATCGTATAGTCTATATGCTTTTGTATCTTTAGAGTATCCAACAAATAAACATTTTTGTCATTTTTTATCTATCTCCTTTGTCAACTCATCTGGAACATGTGCATATGTGACAACTAAAAAAATTTAAGTGCGCAACATTATGCTTCATAATTGTCCAGGATTCTTGAGGAACTTTGTTTTTAACACTCTTTGTCAGACATTTGTTCATTATGTATATTGCAGTTGTTACTGCCTCAGCCCAATATTCATTCGACAAATGTTTTTCTACCAACAGATTTCATGCCATTTCCATGATGGTTTGATTCTTCCTCTCTGCGACACCATTATGCTTGGTGTATACCATGCATTAAATTGCTTGTAAATTCCATGAACTTTACAAAAGTTCTGAAACTCTCTTGAAACATATTCACCTCCTCTGTTAGTTCTTAGAACCTTGATGTAATAACCACTTTGCTTCTCCAAAAGTGATTTGAACTACTGAAAACAACCCAATGTGTCATATTTATGTTTTAGGAAATAAATCCATGTTTTTCATAAGAAATCATCAATAAATGTAAGAAAATAGGTACTACCTCCTATATATTGTGTTTACATTGGTCCAAAAATATCTGAATGTACAATTTCCAGTGGATATTTTTCTCTCTATGACTTTCCAACGTGAAATAAATCTCTATGTTGCTTTCCAAAAATACATCCTTCACATATTCTTTCTAGTTTTTCAATTAATGACAAACCCTTAACCATATCCTTTGTATGTAGCAGCTTCAGACCTCCAAATTTCAAATGTCGAAATCTGAAATTCCATAGCCAAGAATCATCCTGCAGTTCAAATTGGATTGTTTCCTGCAACTCTACGCCATTGTCTTCTTCTTTCTTGAAACTATGTGCACTAACTTTTCCTTCCTTGGAACAACACACGCTTACTTCTTTTCTTTTTTCTTTGAATGCAGTGTCAAAATGCACATATTGTGTGTCATAGACAGCATGTGTTGTTTTTATCTTCATAGTTGGCTTCAATGTCAATGGAAACATTCTATTGCTTGTCATTTCAATTCTTGCAATAAGTTTGTTGCTTGGATATGTGTCCAAAATCACACAGTGATTATATTCCATGTAGATTTTGTGTCCTTTTTGTAACAACTGTCTTGTTCTGATCAAATTATGTTTTAGGCCAGAAACATAATATACATCAGGAATAATTTTTTTCTCCCCCTGTTTAGTTAAAATGTTAATACTCCCTTTACCTAAGACACTAACTTGGATATTTGTTCCAAGTTTAACTTTTGTTTGGACTAACTTATCCAAACTAGAAAACAATTCTAAGTTTCTTGTCATGTGATTACTGCAGCCTGAATCTATATACCATATTCCACATGGAATTTCTTGAGCAACATTGCATTCAACTGGGGAAATGATAGGCATTGCTTCAGCACACGCCATAAACATAGGACTGGAGGGACTATTTGCATTGTTTGACTAATCTTGTCCTTACTTTTTCTTATTAGAATGTCTCTTCCCGCATTCATATGCGTAATGTCCATACCTTTTATAGTAATGGCACTAAATCTTTTATTTATCGGATCTCTAACCACTTGAATGACTAGTGTTTTGATTTTGAACTCTTCCACTAGTATTTACAGGATTGCTACTACATCCACCTCTAGTAGAACTCCTTCCTCTTCCATGTATTATATATGACTTCTCAGAAAATGCATTTTCTAATGACATATTTGATCTATTCAACCTGTGTTAATGATTAATAAGGGAGGTTTTCATCTCATCTAGACTAAATTGACCCAGGTCCTTGTTCTCTTCTAAAGTCACAACGAGAGTATCAAATTTAGGAGGAAGACTCCTTAGTACCTTCTCAACCACATTCCTATCCTCTATGGTTTCTCCATGAGACTTATCTGATTTATCAGGCCAATGACATGGGTGTAAAATGAATCTACTGAATATGAGTCTTTCATTGACAGAGTTTCAAAATCTATTCTAAGAATTTGTAATTTTGAAGTCTTGACTTTGTCCATACCTAGATAATAAATTTTAATATGTCCCAAGCTTCCTTGGCTTGCTTTTCTTATGTGAATCTTGGGAGTATGATTTCATGCATGGCTTGATGTATGTAAAATATTGTCTTTCCATCCTTCTTCCTTTGATCTTTCAAAGCATCCTTCTCATCTTGTGTGAGAGAATTGTATGCTTCCTGATCTATTGGTTCCACATAGCCATTTTCAACTATTTTCCATACATCTTGACCCCAAAATAACGCCTTCATGGTCAAGGACCATAACTCATCATTTTTTCCTGTAAAAGTGGGAGGTTGTAGATTTGACACACAAAACGTAATATATTATGAAATTTGAGTGTTGCACATGGCTACAGAATACAAAACTGTGTTGAGCTTCGACTCCAAAAACTTCTGTAAACTTACAAAAACAAGAGCTTGTTCTCTCAAACTTCTTCAAATCCTTAAACAAGTGAGGTTGCTTCTTACTATAAACTATATTCTTTGTGTGTGTGTGTGTGTGTGTGTGTGTGTGTGTGTGTGTGTGTGTGTGTGTGTGTGTGTGTGTGTGTGTATATATCGACTACCTAGAGACTCAGACATATATAGAGTAAGACTGAGACTTCCTATAGAAGTAAAACCGACTCAAACAATTAAGATGACAATAAATTTGATTGAAAATCTCGAGAAAGATAAAATATTGTCTCATTTAATATCGCTCCCTCTAAAACTCCTCCTTGCCATGTATGACTGAGTAATGTCTTTTCTTTCCCATGACAGACAAAGTCGGCATAAGCGTAAAACTCACGACTTGTAATTAATATTTCTAACAATGGGTCCCCGTGTATGGAAGAAATTTTGAACTCAAAACTCAAGCTATAACCCTTCACTTTTCCCACTTTTGAGTGCAACATTCAACATGATTGAATGTATATATTCTTCCATTATATAATTCAAGAACCATAACTTCTTTATCCTAATTCAAAGATACATCTTGTCATTCAAAATCAAGGGGATAAATGATCATGTATTCCATTGGCACTTTTTCTTAATCCTAAGTGGAAATTTTTTCTTTATGGGTGGCCCACCATCAAGCACAAGTACCTCATAAAACCACATCCAAAGGAAGGAGTCTCTAGTCTACTGCAACTTTGCTCTTCATGCTTCCTAGGAAATATTCTAAATTAGTGGTGACATTGTATAGAGGAGAGTTATGGATCTTGGTTCCAATCCATCAAATAGATTTAATAATTTCACATATACATAATGATATCTCGTCTATCTTTTTTTCCCATTCGTTAAGGGATTCTTCTAAATGATTATCAAATTTATGAATACTTCTCCATCTCATTGACCCGTCTATTATCAAGTTAATGTAGTTTACTATTTTTCTAGAGGTTAGATTTTAGATATGGTCTAGTACATCCCTCTACACCACATCCTTTGTAGGCTCAATGTATTGTGGTTCTTGATAAGGTTCCAAAGGCTAGACGACCCTAGTACCAATAAATTTGAATGTCATTGTCTCTTTCTTCAAGTCAATAATAACATAATTGTCAAAGGCCCAATTGATGACTAACAATGTAGGGTATGGATCTTTCTCATCCATAATCTTCTTAACCTCATAGCCATATATATTTCAGATATTGAATGTCATAGCCATCTACCTGAGAATCCAATCGAAATTATTTCCTAGTTCTCTTCCTTCTTCTTCTTACCATATGAGTTCATCTATTGGTAATATTAATGACAATATAATCTTCACCTTCATTCTCAGCTCCAAAAACATTTTGAAGGTTGTTGTGAAACCTCTTTGTTAAGTGCTCATCATCCAGGAATGTAGAGAGAAATGTAAACCAAATATCAATAAGCTTTTTGGATTTACCTAAGTATTTCAATTATTTTCCTATTTCACAACTTGGAGATGGTTGTACTAATATTGTACTGTGATCCCTTAGTCATTCCACAAATCTTGGTGAAGGAGGTACTGACATACTCTATAGAATCTCAAGTACATATCTATAAAATCATTTATGTTGCACAAGGTAAAATTTGGGAACTCCAAGCCTAGCCTTATAAATCTTTGGAAACCCAAGATCATTGAAATATACACCCATATAAGATCATCCTCTAGTAACAACATTAATTAATGGACTCAATCCCTCATCATTTGGTTGTGGTTCTAAATTAACCAAATTTATCATTTGTTTCCTATTCCTATCTTCCCATTTTGTAATTATTTTAGGGATATCCTTTGTAGTGTGTGTATTAATTATATAATAGGATTTCCACAGTCTCATAGGCATAGGTAAATCCCTATCAAGATACCACAATCTAATTTTTAAATTGATAAAGGTTTGGACCATCTCTAGTTACCATGGCTTTAGTGCCACTAGGATATCCAATCATGCACTTGATCCTCATGGTCTACTCCAAGGAATCCTATTAAGAATCAATATTATATTGCATTAATGAAATTCATGTCAAGGGAATGTTGATAACTTTTCATGCTTTCAATTTTCTCCCTCCCACATTCTATTTTCCTATTTCTTTACTCCCTTTCTTCTCCCCCTTCTATACTTTCCTTTTTCCCATTTCCTTTTATCCCTTCTTTTTTCCCTTTCTTGGTTACTATACTTAGCCATATTTTATTTCGCAAGCCTTCAGATTCATGGGTTTTCACATTTTCATTTCCATCCACTTGATCATGCACAAGTTTGCTTCAACACTTAGATTTTTTTCTTCAAATTTGCAGGTATGCAAGCTCAAACATTTTCTCTCCTTTTTTTGTGACCCTTACATTGCACTTCAACTTCCGTGATCTACATTTATACCATCACTTAACCTTTAGCCTCATCATGGGTGTTGGGTTCCCTTGAGTATTCCTTTTTTTTGCACACAAGTCTGACCGACCACCCCTCTATACTTAGTTTGTTTTTTAACATCTCTCCAACCGTGGGTTCACGAGTTCATGAAAATTCTATCTTGAAATTCTCTCACACCCATCCCCACCATTATTTTTCTTTTCCCAATACACATTAAGTATTTTTTAAATGCTAACAACTATTATGCAGTCCCAGGAAAGGTCGTTATTAATGGTGAAAGGATCGAGAAAATTTTCATTAAATTCTCATTTAATCTTCATTTTCCAAGCGATTAAACTATTATTATGTTTTAGAAAAGGATTATTTGTGACCATTGCCGAGTTGAAGAAATAGTTCCATCCACTTAATGGAAGAATCAACTTTTCAATAGTTTCGTGTTAACACTTTGAATATTTTTCGCTGCAAAGATCAGAACTTCCAGTGGTTGAGAGCATATTAGCATTATTCCTCCCCTCCTACTGCACAAAAGACGAGAACGTAATTTGGACATCTGGTATTTGTCATGTTGGTTGTGTTCCATAGGTTTTTGATTGTAAGGACGTTGTTGCATGTTGTGTGGACAAGTATGTACTAAATCAAAGGATCATATAGCTCCAGGGAAATTCTCCAATTTCTCTTTCCCCTCAAGTCTTTCGTAAAATAGTAAAGCTTCTTGATCCGACTCTCACCTTCAAAGGTGAAGATTGCAGGGAATTCTTGAAGAAAAATAATAATGGGATCAACCTCTTGCCAAACTACTCGGAGAATCCTGCGTCTGTCCCAGCAGACATAACCAAAATTCAAGTTGAATATTTAAAGAATCCTTATCGATAAATTGCATGGCTATTTACCAAAGTAAAAGGTCAGGGGAATACTGCTTCTATATCTCAGATTCTTTTATATATTATGTATTTTACAGTCCAATAAAAAGATATTTTTGATTGGGGAAAGCTCATTTCTATCAAAATTGCTTCCCAATTGTCACATTACAAAAAGGATAGGAAATTATTTATGGCCTCTTATTTGATATTTTATATCACCCACTATTGCCAATTCCCAAATTTCACTATCAGTAAAAGGGTAAATTGTGAAGGAGACCCGATTACTTTTTGGTATCAGAAATTATGGAGGAATAAAACCACTCTATTTTTCTATGAGGTTTATAATGACTTTGTTTCAATCTTCCAAAAAAAATTGTTGGGCGAAAATACTCCCAAGATATCTGTCGAAGATGCCAAATTTTTAGAGAAAAAGGGGACGATAGAGAAAATGGAAAATCATAGTATCATAAGAATATTTTTCTCAAAAGAAAATCCTTCTTTTCAGCCATATTATGTACCTAATAAATTATTTATTACAGAGGTAGCGAGGCAATATAATTTATGGTTGCACTTTTTCCATGAAAAAAGGAAAAAGCATTTTATTTCTTTCTCATGGATGATTGGAGAGTTTGTATTGAGAAATATAAATAAAATCGATGAATTTACAAATAATTTTAACATTGTGAGTTTGAAGTATGATGAAAAGATCAAAGGTTTTGATCCAAACAAAATATTTGTTGAACATATGCTACTAGTAGGGTTTAGTAGTTCTTTCATTCAAAATGTTTTGAGCAAAGAAGAAGAAGTCAATAGCTAAAATACTCTTGTACATAAACCTGACGATTTAGAAATATTACTTAGCAATAATTATCTTTGCAAGAAGAAAGGAAAAAATCCCAATGAAAGAAGTCCTCAATCTCCAGTTGTCACTTTGAAGAATTCTACATCCAGGAGAAGTACTCTGGTGGCCCACCCAATTACGAAGTCTATCAAAAATAGTTATTGTGGAGGAGGAGATAAAAATCCTCCCTCTGGAAAAATTTAAAGCTCACACAAATTTCCCGTGAGAAAGAAAGGGAAAACCCCATTATAGGAGGAAAAAAATAATCTCATAGAAAATGATATTCAAAGCTTCTCCTTGGAAGATATGGAACTAGAAGCAAGCATTGAAAAAATATTTCCTGCAATAGAACAATAGGAATATGTTGTTCAAAAAGATTCTATACTGGAAGTTGTTGGGAATGAAACTTTTAGTGAGGAAGAATCTTTCACTTTTGAATTTTTTTGTTTTTTACAAAGAATCTAAATAGTTGATTGTGGAAAGAATTGACCAAAAAAATGAGAAAGGAAAAGCTCGCTCAGAGGTCAACCTCAATTATATGCGACCGTCCCAAATTTCCAAAATTCATAAGGCAACTGTGGGTGTGTTTGATGACTCTATTGATGGTTTAGAGGCCGAGAATGTCATCTTAAAGGAAAAGATCAAAGAATTGGAAACCACCTTGATTCCTTTTCCCATTTTGGCTAGCCCTTTGACAATGATAAAACCAACCACACTTGGTATCAAATTCAAAGTATAATCAAGTTTTCTTACATTGGTTCAAAATTTTGTTGAGAAAAATATTAAAAAGAGAGTGTCATTGGTGATAGAGGCTTGGGAATTATCTAAAAATATTGTTTCTTTTGGTTCAAGAGCACATGCATTTCATGAATATCTTCAAGTTGATTCTAAAAATGAAGAAGGATTTTATATAGATGTTATTTTACCATTTGGGATAAAAGTTTCAAACATGACATAAGTGAGGAGGAGAATAGAAGATTTGCCTTCCCCCACTCGAATCAAACAATTGAATGCATGTTGGAAAGAAATGATTAAGAATCTGAGAAATATTGTCGAAGCATGTAATAAAATTATAATAAAAAGAGAAGAACTATTCAGGAGACTTACAAAAATATATCTAGAAGGTAACACTGGTGAGGTTCAAGATCCTAAATTAATATTCAATTCAATGTTTATGACAAAGAAGCATTTTGATGAACAAGTGGAGATACTAAAGGGATTATATGCTCAAAAATTTAATGGTATAATTGAGTATGGTGAAGAATAAATCAATAATTGGATTATTGATTACTCTACAAAAAATCAAGACATTGAAGAATCAATCCATGACATTTCTCATGTTCTCAGAGATTTAGAAGGGGAACTATTTAACATCAAAATTATACATGAGATAATTGTTGCGCCCATGAAGAATTATATTGAAGATTGTTTTAAAAAATAAATTGATAAGTTAACTAAAGAGGGCCAAGAAATGACAGTTGGGACAGTTCCAGTAACCACTAATGAGGAGAATAAAAGGACAAGGACAAGTGTATTAGTCTCACATGGGTTTATGGGTTCCACACTGACACTGATATGGATAGGAGTGTTTCCTTCTATTCCCACTCTTGGACCTCTCGTCTTCCTCTCATATTTTGCATGCAGTATTTACTCAATATGATCCATAGTCCGAAGATCCACTACCTCTTCTTCATCACTTGCCAAGCCCTCCCTCGCGGCTACGACTCTCTTCTTGGTGTTCACCTTATATTGGTAGGGTAATTGACTGCGTGTTATTCCATTTGTTTCCATGATCCGCTTGATCTGGTATTCATCCATCATAATTGGGTCCAAGGCCTCCTCCTTCTTTCCTTTATCCCTTTCGCCATCCATTTCTCCTTCTCCTGTCAGTGCTTCCCCCCTTCCCCCATGCACATAGAGAAGTTTAATTGTTTGACACCATTGTCATTACATCTTTTTTATATAGTAATATCTTAATAGAAGTATATAACAATATGATATACCTGCCTCGAGGTCCCTTCAATAAATCGTGTTCTGTTGCGCTGTAAGACTTTGTTGTATCTACTGCAAATTCTGTGATAAATCCTGCAACAATGTTGTCTAACCAGAAATTTATTTCGCACGTAAAATTATTATCAACTCGTTGTAACTGTGCGATCTCTACAGGATTCCACTCTAGCTTCCTGATCCAATTTGTGGATGGTTGTCTTTCAACCTTGTTATCCACTCCTGCAATACATGTGGGGAATAAAATAAAAATACTTCATGCAAGTCGTTGAATAAATATTTGTCCAGATATGTGCACGGTGTCAACTTAGGGCTTTTGTTATCTTTCTGCGCAAACTCTAGCTCCTTGGTTTTCAACCAGCTCTCTATATATGCCTTTGTTGGATTCCATGGTCTCAACATCCCCTTTTAGATTCTCATTCTCTCAATGTATTGTCATTCGGTCTGTCATTCTTTGGACACGTCTTCCACAAATCTCATATACTCAATTCCATCATGTTCCAAACAACAAAAAACATAACCATTTGTTGGTTTTTCTCTATTCTTCTACTTAGGATTATTTATCGGTTATTCTGATCCTACCTTACTGTCATAGATTGACCCCGGTTCAGATTTGATAAGGTACCAACAAAATCCCTCTAAAACTATCAGCCCCTATGGTAGACAAGAAGGCAACGCAACACATAGGGTGTATTGCACAGTCTCACCTGAGATAGCTCTATGGGTGGCTACAATACTCAGGTGTTTGCAACCTGGGAATGAGTGGAGATTTGCGGTTTTATCTTGTAATCTTTATTTACTTATTCTAACGTCTTATTATAGAAATCATTCTATGCATGCATGTGAAATACCAAATTCAACTAGTTATTTCATTCATCTAACATTCACCACTTAACAACAATAAAGAAACATACATTCATTCACACAACAAAAGTGTTACTATGGTTCACCCCCTCCTGGGATACGTCCACAAAGATCTGTCTCTCAAGCTCTTTATTATGGTTTAGGAATATGTCACGCCACATGTGTTTACAATCTTAGATCTCACTATCTTCAATAGGCTCCCCGATCCCTGTGAGGCTGACTAGATCACACCATGATCCTCAGCCTATGATCTAACCCTCGAGATCGAGTCCCTCGTTGCCTCTCTAGCTCACCAGCTTACTAAATAGTATAGTTCTTACAAATCTATGTCATCTGCTCTCTCTCTCTCTCTCTCTCTCTCTCTCTCTCTCTCTCTCTCTCTCTCTCTCTCTCTCTTTGTTTCCCTTTCTTCCTCTAAGTACTACCTATTTATATTCTTATCTCATCAACCATCACAATACATTACAAAAACCCTAACCCTACAGTCGTTAGGTATTTCTTGCATGTGCGCCTCTCCTGCTTCCCTCACAAGTGTTGCTTTTCCTTCCAGTTGTCCTTCTCAGAAGTCAGGGACCCAAAAACTAGGAACAAAAATGTCAAAATGAGCAATTTGGAATAGGTGGTAGGCCACCGACATCCATGTGGATCAAATATAAAAAAAATAATAATTAATAATGTTTAATATTTTTAATTTATTTTTGTCTTAACATATATCAAAATCCTAGAGTACAACCTCTCTTATTTTTGCTATAACATTTTGTCTGCTTGACCATTTCTTGAATGAGTTATATTCAGCACTAGAGGAGATCGATATCTATGATCTAAAAAAAATATATATATATATCATGTTAAGACCCTCTTAGCCTGCACGAACAAAAGACTTTGTAATTTCAGGGATAGACTTTGATAATTTTAAAAATATATAAAATTAATATTATAAATTTCCAAAAAATACATGACACAAGAAAAATGGATTCTCTACAAGCATACAAGCTTTTGGAACAAAACTCCATCATTAAGGTACTCAACACCTCCACGAACAAAAACATATACATTATATTTTGTTGGAAAAATAAGACACCAATGTTAGAAAAAATAAAATTTGACATAGTTATTCACAATTTCATTGAATAAAAGTTTTATATTCAGAAATCTAATTCAATTTCCTACATTTCATCTTCTTATGCCATATTCAAATTTATTTTAAAAGTACCTCGAATAATCCTTCCAAGTTAACAGATTGTTTTTTTTCAGGTTTTCATTGCTACTAACGTGTCATGAGAGACCATCATTAGATTTCACTCACCCTACAATTAAAAGTCTTAAAATCAACTCTTGAATAAAAAAGTGGTGCCCCCATAATCACTTTTTTTGTGGGGAGGTTAAATCATGAACCTTGGCAACCACTATCATTGCAAACAAATACCTTGAAATTGACCCCCGAAATGAAAATGGGGTGTGGGGTTTAAATTACAATTTGTTTGAAACCATTGCCTTGACAACTGGTACCATTTTGAAAAAAGACCTTAAAATCATTCCCTGGAATTAAAAAACAAAAATGTGTTGCTATTATCACCCCTTTTTATTTTGGGGTTGAAATTACAAGTTGATTGATACTATGGCATTGACAAGAGGTCTCATTACGAATCGAAACCTCAAAATCAATACTTAAATCAAAATGTGGTGTTATCCACAACATCTTTTTTGAACACTAAAATTTCAAAACTAAAGGAAATGTTATTGGAAAAAAAATCAACCAATATTTTAAATCAAAATGTGGTGCTATCCACAACATCTTTTTTGAACACTAAAATTGCAAAACTAAAGGAAATATTATTAAAAAAAAAATAACCAATATTTTAAATCAAAAAATAAAAATAGCATTTTAAAGTTTAAAAATAGATTAATTATACATGCATTTTTTGAAATAATTGTGTATTAGGTTATATACACTCCATCTATCATCAAATATTGGAGTTATTACAAAAATAAAAATAAAAAAACAAAATTAATTCCATAAAAAATTGTGAGAGACCTGATTTTTTTGTTGGAAGTATTGCAAAATAGAGCCCCTCTAATAATGTTGGATTGGTTTGGAATAAAAAGTAAGTCTTTTCATGAACACAACTCAATATAACTAGTATATTGGTGTTAGAATAATGTTGAGACTTCTATAATAATTGTGAATTTAGAATGTTGTTAGAGCTTTGTTCGTGGGTTGTTTTACGAGAGTTTAATTTTAGTTCATAAGAGATTCTAGATCCATAATTTTAGGATTATATTCCTAGTTTGTTGGTGAGCATTCTAGCTATATATGTAATAATGTTTTCCTTTATGGATAATGAATTGTGATGAACAACTTTGCTCATTGTTTATGCAATATTATTCTCTATTTTTTTTAGTTTGGTATCAGAGTCGTCTGTGTATTGAGATCTATGTGTAGATCTATGCAGAGAAGGGTCACGTTGTTGTAAAGAGGAGTTGTATGTGTGTTGAGCACAGAGAAATGTGTTTCAACCAGTCACACAATAGAGGATTGTCCGCGGGAGGATTATATTGCTCCAGCATCATGAAGTAAGGCACTTGAGTAGATTCCCTATAGAATGAGATGCCAATTATAAAAAGTGTTTTCATTCTCCCCTTAAATGAATTTTTGTTACCAAATCAGATCAAGCAAACCATTGTCGTCCTGGAAAAGAGTTGTTCTCACGAAGAACGGATCGTTGCTTAATTGATCCATTATTACGAAAAGGAAATCATTGTTGTTGTTTCTGAGGAGAAGCACATAAATTGTGCAGAGTTGCTCTGATGAAGAACAGATCACTGTTTAATTGATCCATTGTCACGAAGAGAAAATCATTGTCATTGTTTCTGAGGAAAATCCCATAAAATGTGAAGGAGGTAAATTTATTCTTTAGCAACAACCTACTGAATTATTTGATTAAAGAAGATTTCAAATCCTCTAGTTGATTCATACCTGCATGAATCTACCAAATTGGATGGCGAAAATTATGTTAACTAGAAATTTAAGCTGACAACAATTTTAGAATCATATAGTCTGTGGATGATTGTGAAATGAGATGAGCCCAAACCCATTGCTTCCACCTCTATTCCATATTGGGATAAATGAGAAATGAAAGCGAAGGTGTTGTTGTGGATGTCTTTAAAGGACAACATAATTCCTCACATCCAATATTGTAAAAATTCTCAAGAGATGTGGGACGTTATAAAAGGTTTGTATGAAACCTCTAATGCAAACCAGATTTTATTCTTAAAAACTAAGATTTTATCTATCAAAATGGAAGCCAATGAAAGCATAAGTAATTTTTTATCCCAAATTAAAGATTAAGTGATAAGTTGGGTGATATTGGTGAAAAGGTTTCCAGTAGTGATTTAGTAACTACACTTTGAAAGGTTTAGTGCAAGATTATAAAGTCTTTATTTCAGCACTCTATGCCAGACCAACACCCCCTACTTTTGATAAATTAGATGGAATTATTCTTCAAGAGGAAGAGAGAATGAAGAATTATGATCTGGACTTAAGTGGCTCATATTTGGCATTGATTACAAAATAGAAAAGATCATACATAGGTAAATCGTGGAACAAGAATAGAGGCAAGTTTCAAGCAAATCAAAAAGGTATGGCACATCCTGATTCTTATGTTAAGAGAAATATTAAATGTGAATATTGTGGAAAAATCAGACATCTTGCTAAAGATTGTTATAGAAGAAAGAATCATGAGTTCAATCAAAGATATCAAAGGAATAATGGAAATTTTGTGCATAAAGACACTAAAGACACTTCAGTCAATGATGGATTTAAAAATCTTAAGTTGTTTATTTCTTAAGTTGCATTTTCTACTAAAACTAATGATGAGAATGCATGGTTCATAGATTCTAGTGCATCAGACCATATGTCCTATCATAAAGAATGGTATGATGACTATTATGAGAACATTGATGGCACACACATTTATTTAGGAGATAACATATCACATAAATTTCAGGGCTATGGAGTAAGAAGTGTGAACTTACCTAATGGAAAATTGAGACAGATTCATGATGTAATGTGTGCTCTTGGTATTAAAAATAATTTAATATTTGTTTCAACTATCATTGATAATAATTTAAAAGTGGAATTTGATAAGTTGAGGTGTGTTGTAAAATATGTCCATGATCACTACATGATTGTTTCCATAGGTACCAGAGTTGGTGGATTGTATAAGTTGGATGTGACAATGAACCATCATGTTGCATTGGCATCCACAACAATGTCAACAGAAAAGTTATGGCGTCATAGGTATGGACACCTCAATTACAATGATTTGATGTTATTGCAAAGAAAAATAATGGTAGAAGGTCTTCATGTTATGAAGAATGATCATCTTCAATGTGAAGCATGTGCACTTGGTAAGAAGCATAGAGAGGAGTTTCCCATACATACAGAGAAAAGAAAAATGGATATACTTGAATTAATTCATATTGATGTATGCGGACCTATGCAAACTAGGTCACTTGGTGGTGCTTCATACTTTCTTATTTTTTTTTAATGATATATCTAGATATAATTGGGTCTATTTGATAAGGAGAAAAAGTGATTTATTTGAGTATTTTAAAGAATTCATAACTATGACTAAAAAATAGACATGCAAATGTATTAAAATTCTCATATCTGATCAGGGTGGTGAATATACATCAGGAGCATTTAAAGTTATTGTAAATTTAATGGAATCCAACAACAATTTACAGTACCTCATACACCTCAGCAAAATGGTGTCGCTGAGAGAAGGAAGGAGTGTGCTCACAGTATGCTTCAAGGTAAAAGCATTTCTAATGGTTTTGGGAAAAAGCCATTAATATTGTTGTTTATTTAAAGAATCGAAATCCAACTAAGAAATTAGATTTTCAAACTCCTTTTGAGGTTTTTCATGGTTATAAACATGATGTCAGTTACTTAAGAGTGTTTGGATCCACTGCCTTTTCACATATTCCTAAGGATGAGAGAAGAAAACTTGATGCAAAATCAATCAAGTGTGTTTTTATTAGGTATTGTACTGATCAAAAAGCATACAATTTTTTTTATCCCAGTTCACATAAATTGTTTGCAAGTAGAGATGTGGTGTTTCATGAGAATGCAGATAGAGGTGATACAATGATAATGATAATGATGATCATTTCAAAATAGATGCAATGGTTAAACAGGAACAAGAACAAGTACATGTTCAAGAAATGAATGAAAGCAGTATGCACGCTTCAAGTAGTCATGATACATCAAGTGAAGAAGAGTCACCACAAAGTAAGAGAAGAGATGAAATCAGTGAAGGACCAAGGAGGTCATTGTGACAAACTCAACCACCTATAAGGTTTAAATATTATCCATTGATGTCATAGATAATGAATTGTGTAGAACCTGTAAACTATGACCAAGCTAAAGAACATGAAGAGTGGAGAAATGATATGAATGAAGAATATGACTCTCTTATGTAAAATCACACATGGGAATTAGTAGAATTTCCTGAAAACAGAGTACCTATTGGAAGCAAATGGTTGTACAAATTTAAATTTAAAGCATATATTAGCATTTATAAATATAAAGAAAGATTAGTTGCAAAAGGATATTCACAAAATGAAGGAATAAATTATGATGATACTTTTTCACCAGTAGCTAAATTGAATACAATTAGAGTACTGATTCCTTTAGCTACAAAACATAATTGGAAAATACATCAGTTAGATGTCAAAGCTACTTTTTTAAATGGTGATTTGAAGGAAGAGGTTTATTTGGTTCAACCTGAAGTTTTTTTCAAGCAGGGACATGAACATCTAGTCTGCAGGTTAAGGAAAGCCTTATATGGTTTGAAACAGACACCGGGATCATGGTATGTAAAGATTGATTCATTATTTTATCAGAAAGGCTTTGTGAAAAGCAAGAGTGATCATAACATGTATATTAAGAAAGATGAATATGGAATTGTTCCTTTAATATCTTTATATGTGGATGATATCATTATTACAGGCAGTGCACACAAATTAATTGATGGGATTAAAAGTCAGTTGTCTCAATAATTTGAGATGAAAGACCTCGGTGAATTGCATTATTGTTTAGGGCTTGAAGTCTAGAGGGAACCTGGTAAGACACTAATTACACAAAATAAATTCTTAAAAAATTCCATATGAGTGAATGTAAAGCAATGTCAACTCCTTTAGAACATAATGCAAAGTTATAAAATGATGATGGAACTAAAGAGGAAGATGGTACATTATATCGTTAGTTGATGGGAAGTTTGAACTACCCCAACACTACCAAACCACACATTGCATACTCGGTCAGCATCCTTAGTCAGTTCATGGCTAAGCCTTCTGAAAGCCATTATAAAGCTGCAAAGAAATTCCTCTGATACTTGAAAGGAACAACAAATTTTAGTATTATATATACTGATGAATCTGATGTTGAACTGACAGGTTTTTCTTATTCAGATTGGGAAGGAAATTGTGATGAAAGAAGATCTACCTCAGGCTATGATTTTCATACCCAGAGAATGGGATTTACCCTTTTGAATCAGATGGCAAGATTTCAATCTCTTAAACACACCAGTTGCCAATTGCCTAGTTTTAGACGAATTGTGGGCCTTACCAGATCAGTATCGGATTGCGCGATTGAGACATATAGGATCAGGGGTTGTGTCGTGGAGTAGCAAGAAACAACCAACTGCTTCTTTGTCATCAACAGAATCTGAGTATAAATCCTTGACCAGTGCTACCTGTGAAGTTGTTTGGTTGCGGAGAATTCTTGCAGATGTTGAAGATGAGTAAAATGGTCCAACATGCATCAATTGTGACAATCAAAGTTCTATCAAATTGGCACATAATCCAATATATCATGCAAGATCAAAACACATCAAGTTACAACACCACTTCGTGAGAGAGAATATTGAATCAAAGGAAATTGGTTTGTTTTTTTGTAATATAAATGAATAATGTTGAAACTTCTAGAATAATTGTGAATTTAGAATGTTGTTAGAGCTTTGTTCATAAGTTGTTTTAATATAGTTTAATTTTAGCTCATAATAAATTCTAGATCCATAATTTTAAGATTTTGAACCTGGTTTGTTGGTGAGCATTCCAGCTATATATGTAATTGTGTTTTCCTTTGTGGATAATGAAGTGTGATGAGCAGCTTTGCTCAGTTTTTTTGCAGCGTTATTCGCTTTTTTTTCTAGTTATTGGACGAGCGCATTCAAACTAGTGTGTAGATGAATTATATATAAATGGAGTAAGCTAACGACGCTACCTTTTGGAGTCCGATGGGACGTCTCGGGCACCGGGCACCAAAAGGTAGAACGCCCAGCCGGCCCTCATACCCTCCGCCGCCCAGCGCCTCTTTTCGCTCCTCCGCCGCCCAGCCCCCCGTTCTGCCCCTCCGCCGCCCAGCGCCCCGTTTCGCCCGACTTGGTAACGATTTAAATTTGAATTTAGGCGGGGTTAAAATTTGAACGGAGAGGCGGGATTGAAATTTGAACTGAGAGGCGGACTTCTGTTCAACCTCAGCTTGCTATCCGAATGGTTCGTTCCCTGAATTAGATTCACTTGATACCAAGCTTCTTCAGCAACTAGATCACCACATCCCTTCGTTGCTGCAAACGACGCGGACTTCAAATCAGATAAAATTAACTTACAAGCAGATAACCTTTCACTAACTTCCGGAAGGAGAGCTGTCGATGGAGAAAAAATGTAAAGCAAGCGGGAAAGAAACGCGGAGGAGAAGTTGCCAGTCTTGTAGTGTGTCTGTGATTCAATCCCATTATAAGTTTTGTGGAGGTCTTCGTGGGAATTTGCTTTTGAGTTTTACCTGTTACGGTGCTGAGAAATGACAGTGATGCTGAGCTCTCAGGGAATTGGGATTATGACTGTCATAGCACTCTTTGGCTGCAGTGTTATGTTGTTGGTGTTGGGTCGCCAGAAATTGCTGGAGTTGAAGAAGGATTCTGCTTGCCTGCAAGCTAAAGTGAACCAGAAGGGCGGTCTCGGATCTCATTCTTGTGAGCCTCATCAACTGGAGCACGCAGAGGGAGGAGCGTCGATCTCGTGGAGGATGAATGGATCTCCGTCATCTCCAGGTATGGTGGGCTCGCCTGCTAATTGTGTTTACAGTTATTGGTTTGGCAGAGATGACGAGTGAGTGAATTAAATGTTGTGTGATGAACAGATAAAAAGAGGAATTTCGTGAAGAAAGTGCGGTTTTCTGAGGATGTAGTGGAACCCTCTGGCGACAATGTAGCATACAGGAGGAGGCATGCTTTGGCATTGACGTCAGGGCAGCCAAGATCCCTAAATCCCGACAATATTTGTTGTCAAAATAGAAGGATTGATTGTTCCAAGAGCAACGCAAATCAGCGCAGAGTCCAGGCCAATATCCCGCCTAACAGAATGGATCTCTATATTGGGATTTGTAACGACAGGTCACGGAGAAGGCTTTTCCATTGATCTCGACTCCCTTTTCCTTTTCTAATGGCAGCAGTCTAGACTTTTTGAAAAAAATTCGGCAGTTGTTTTCGGATCTGTTTTGTAAAAAAAAAAAAAACGCTAGTGTTTTCGGATCTGTTTTGTTAAAAAACCCGCCGGTCACAAGTTCAAAAGAATTGATGAAATTGCATATGACTAGTTGTTGATCAGTTGTTAGATTTTATTGGGTGTATAGGGGTTTTTCAGGGTTCAGATTTATCTATCCATTCAAAATTGCAATTTAAAAAATGGAAAATTGGGATCTCATTAACAACTATAATTAGATTAAGAATTTAATGTCAATTGAATATAGCTTGGATGATTGTGATGAATGATTGTTATCTTCCCCACCCTGATTTCAATTCTCATAATAACATGAATAAAAGCTCATAATAAGTATGTTGTAATGGCTTCGAGCTTATATATATTGGAAAATTACCTTTGATTGAATAACGGGACAATTGTTATTTCAGGGGGGGAAATATTCCTTCCTGTAAAAAAATGAAAATTAAGGATTCAATGATAATTGTCCAAAAAAACTGTTTAAACTTTTCTTTTTTTAAAAAATATTTATTATTTAGAGATCTGCTAATTAAATTAAAATTATCCTGCATGCTGGTAAAAACATAGTTTTTTATTTTTTTATAAAAAACAGCTTATGTACAAAATTATATATAATGAGAAATTTTCACTTAAAAAAATAGATTAAAGATTCAATGATAATTATATGTTCTCTTTTTAATATGATTTATTATTTAATGTTTAGACTTGTTCTCTTTTTAATATGATTTATTATTTAATGTTTAGACTTGTTCTCTTTTTAATATGATTTATTATTTAGAGATGGGCTGAAGATTTTGTGTACTATTTTTTGGTATGCTGGAGATTTTATTGTGTTGCTACTTTTGCGTATGGGTTTGTTGGGAAAATATAATTTGTTACAATTATCCTTCCATGCGTATATGCTATTTACAGATTGAATATGTGATTTTGAAAGAGGAAAAAATATATTTTTAATTATTAAATAGATATGTTGAAAGACTTCTAAAAATTGGAGAATAAAGACTCAAAAAAATTAAGGGAAGATGATTTGTGACTTTGAAAAAGGAAAAAATATATTTGTAATTATTAAATAGACATGTTAAAAGATTTCTAAAAATTTGAGAGTAAAGACCCAAAAATAATTAAGGAAAGATGATTTGCATATTCCATTAATTTTTTTTCTTTCATAAAAGTAAAATGAAATACATTTATTTTTATTATAATTTCTTTTAATTCAAATTATTTGATTTTTTAATTATTTAATATAAATTAAAATTTATTATATTAAATAATTAAGAAAATTACATCCAAATAAAATCAATACCTCTTAATAAAATAAAATAAATTTATAATATTTTAAAAAATATTATTATATATTAAATAAGGGACCATATCTATATTATACTACATATTTAACAACATATATATAGAAAAATATATCTTATTAATTATGAAAATAATATTATTAATATAATAAGTAAACTATTTTCAATCATCTTATCTCTCATTAAGTATATATGTTGCAATATATAAATAGAAAAACAAACTATATTAACTTGAAAAATTTTCATAATTTGTTTAAAATAAATATATATAAATTTTGAAATTATGATTTTTTTAATAAAATTATATTTTTACATATTAAATAACATTTTATTAAAAATGAAATCCAAATAATAAATATTAAATACCATTTTAAAATACTCATTTATGTAATAAAATCCAAATATTAAATATTAAATACTGTTTTAAAATACTAATTTATGATTATATAAATTATTTGAAAATTTTATTTTTTATATAATATTTTTTATAAATAATTATAATATCTTTTAATTTTGTTAAGAGACTAAATAAAACCTATCAAACCACATTAGCCAGCCTTCCCCAACAACATTAAATCTCTAACGCTTTTTAAAAACTAATATTTTGAAAGTCTTCGGATTCTAAAACACATTATACAACATTTGAAGAAATTTTAGACCATTATCAAACGCCAATAAAGCGTTATTTCAAACTTTGGCTTCTATGTTCCTGTTTTATGTAAATGAAGAGGAATACGTTCCTAGACATCATGTGGATCTTCTTGTTTTATGCATACGAAGAGAAACGCATTTATATGTATGTTTATGAGATGTAAAATAATGTTTTTTTTTTTTTAAATATTTTTTAATAACATTAAAATAGTGTAAGTATTAAGTTTTTCGTTAATATTTATTAATATTTGAGTTTTGAGTTAAGATTATCAAATATATTCTTAGGGTTCAGAATATTATCTTATCATGAATTTAAAAACTTGCTTCCAAAATAGTTGTAATTGGACGTGTGTTCATTGAAAATATTAGGAATGTGCATGCACTCTAGAAACATTCCTATTTGAATTTGTTTGGCCCTCAGGAAACTTCCATGCATGCCTCCATGTATTATGTTATAATAACATGCACATGTTACCCATGCATGTTCATAAAAGCACGCATGCATTCTTCTGTGTAAAACCAAATGGGTCTTGAGGCCTAAACAAGGTTGGTGGTTGGTGGGGGGGCGGGACAAGGGGATTAAGCCTTAAACCAACCTTCTTGAACTTAATTTCCATGGCCAGGGAAGGAAAAAACTTGGGCCTTGGGCCCTAAGCATAACTTCTTAGGCTCAGTTGCCATGAACACCTACAAATCACAACACAAGCCCTCTCTAGGGCATCTTTGGCATCAGATTTGGATATGGACATCATTATTAGGTTCTGTTCATGAAGGATGGGATCATGAGGCCTTATCCATGGTCGAGGAAGGAAAACAAGTGCCTCAAGATATTGTTGAATCTTCTTGGGCTCAAGAACTTTGAATGAGTCCTTAAACCAACACATGCACAAGCCCTTTGTAGGGGTTCTTTGCAAGCCTCTGAGTGGGATGCATGCACCGTTACTAGGTCTTATGCACTAGAAATGGGTGTTGAGGCATAAACATGGTTAGTGGGGGACAATGGCCCCAATCCCTAATTGAATTTCTTGAGCTCAATCAACATGAACAACACCTACAAACCATGACATAAGCACTCTCCATGTAGTATTTAGCATTTGAGTTGAATATGGGCACCATTATGAGGTCTTGAGCATCATGGATGGGTCTCAAGTCCTTGACCATAGTCAAGGGAGGGAAACAAGAGCCTCCAGTGATAAGATTTGTTTCTCGCTTCTTAGTCACAAACACGATGGACGAGTCCTCAAGACAACACATATGACCTATATGTAGGGTATCATTCACCTTCAAGTTAGGTATGGACACCATGACTGGGTTAGTTGTGAACCAAGAATAGGTCTCAAGGTCTAACAAAGTTCAGGGGAGGACAACAACAACCTTATTTCCTAAATGAAGCTTCTCAGGCTCAAGCACCATGACCAACATAAAAAACCCATGAAACTTTAGGCTATATGATGCCATCAATGTATCCTCAAGCTACCATATGTGGCCCTTGTAGGGTATTTCTTGTCTACTAAAGAGATATGGGTGCCATGATTAAATCAAAAGACAAACCTTAAATAAGAATGTGTCTTGGACCCACACCAAGAATGGTTATTGGGCTCATTGTTGAGGTTCATTAGCATATAAGTGAGATATGAGCATCATGAGTAGTTTTTGTGTAGTGGAAATGTGTCTCAAGGCCTAAACATGGTTAGGGGGGGAACAAGGGGATTAAACCATAAATGAAACTTCTTGAACTCAAGCACCATGATTAGGGGAGGAGACTTCTTTGGTACTTAGGCCCTAGATGTAGCTTCTCATGCTCAATTTCCATGAAAAACATTGGCAAACCACAACACAAACACTCTCTAGGGGGGTTTGGCATCAAAGTTGGATATGGATGTTGTTAGGAGGTTTTGTACATAAAGGATGGGTTATGGGGCCTTGACCATGGTCCATGAAGAAAAATAAGTGCCTTCAGATATTTTTGAATATTCTTAGGTGTAAGAGCTTTGAACATGTTCTTGAAATCAACACCTAGAAACCTAAAGCACCATGAATAACACCTAGAGACCTTGACACGATCCCTCCCTAAGGATTCTTTGGCATCCAAGTTGAATATGGGTGCCATTATGAGGTCTTGAGCATCATGGATGGGTCTTGATTCCTTGACCATAGTTGAGTGATGGAAATAAGTGCCTTCAATCCTAAACCTTGCTTCTTAAGCTCAAGCACCATGGAAGAGTCCTTGAGCCACCAAATATGACCTATGTAGAGTGTCATTCGCCTCTAAGTGGGATATGGGCATAATGATTAGGTCAATTGTGAACCAAGAATGGGTCTCAAGGTCTAACCAAGGTTGAGGGAGGAAAATAAGAGTGTTGTTCCCTAAATGAAGCTTCTTATGTTCATCTGCATTGAAAATCACCTGGAACACATGAACCTTCTTAGGCTATAGCACCACAAATGCATCCTCAAACCACCACATAGAACCCTTATAGGGTATCTCTAGCCTACCAGAAGGATATGAGTACCATGATTAAACCATAACACAAGCCCTAAATAAGAATGTGTCTTGATACCACACCAAGAATGGTTCTCAAGGCTATGGTTGGGGTTATTTAGCATCCAAATGGGATAGATGTGCTATGAGTAGGTTTTGTGAAGTGGAAATGGGTCTCGGGGCTTAAAAATTTTCAAGTGGGGAAACAAGGGGATTAATCCCTAAATGAACCTTCTTGAGCTTAAGTGCCATGGTTAAAGAAGGAAAACACTTGGGCCTTGGGCCCTAAATGTAGATTTTCAGGCTCAATCACCATGAATAACGCTTACAAACCATAAGACAAGCACTTTCTAGGGGAGCTTTGGAACTAGAGTTGGATATGGATGCCATTAGGAGGTTTTGTGCATTGAGGATGGGTCACGAGCATTAACCATGGTTGAGGAAGGAAAACAAGTGCCTTGAGATATTATTGAATATTATTGGGCTCAAGAGTCTTGAATGAGTCCTTGAACCAACACTTGAGTCCTTTGTAGGGGTTCTTTCTAGGCCTTTGAGTGGGATATGTGCACCATGATTAGGTTTTGTGCACTAGAAATGGGTCTTAAGGCCTAAACTTGGTCAAAGGGGGAAAAAAGGGCCTTAAGCCCTAATTGAACTTCTTGGGTTCAAGCACCATGAATATAAACACCAAGTGTAATATAGGCACCATGCATTGGTTTTGTGCACTAGAAATGGGTGTCAAGGAATAAATATGGTCAAGAGGGAAATAAAATATTTATTTCCTAATTGAACCTTCTCAAGCTCAAGCATTATGAACAACACATAGAAACCATGAAACAAGCCCTCTCTAGTGAGTCTTTGGCATCTGAGTTGAGCATGGGTTCCATTAAAAGGTCTTGGGTAACATGGATGGGTATCAAGTCCTTACACGTAGTCAAGGGAGGGAAACATGACCCTCTACCCCCAAGCCTTACTTCTCAAGCTCAAGTCCCATGGACGAGTGCTCGAACTACCACATATTACCATTGTATGGTATCAATCACCTAAAAGTGGGATATGGACACCATGACTAGGTCAGTTGTGAATCAAGAATGTGTATCAATTTTTAATAAAGGTTATAGGAGGAAAATAAGGGCATTGTTCCCTAAATGAGCTTCTCGAGCTCAATAACCATGAAAAACAACCTACAACCCACAAAACATTTTTTTTCTTTTGGGGATATTTTGACTATGAGTGGTTTACCAAGGGACGTTATGATTTTCCAACAAGATTGATGAGTTTATGGGTCTTAGAAATGGTTAGGGAAGGATACCAAGGGCCTTAGGAATTTAACAAATCTTCTTGGGCTTAATTGTTAGGAAAGTTACATGGAAATGCCACATAAGACCTTTCTATGGGATCTTTGGCCTCTAAGTGGGATATGGCCTTTTTTAATTCTTTTTGGGAAACAATGACATGTCTAGTCGTATAACCCTAGAAGAGAATTCGGCTAAAGGAAATATTATATACTAAGTAATTAGCACCCAGAATGAGAAGTCGGCCCGGGCAGTCTGGCAGAAGCAATACAAGTGTTATACGGGTGTTGTGTTTCCTTTTGGTTTACCAGGAGGGCCGATAGTTTTAGAGGATTTGTTGGAACCCCAAATGACATGAACCCTGGGTCAATAACTCAGACAACCCGAGAAGGGAAATAGTAACCAACAAATGGTTCCATTGCCGTATTAAGAGGAACAAGAGAGGACTGAGTAGAAGAGATAGAATGAATAAGAACTGAAGGAGCAGAACATAAGAACAATGAGCCGTTAGAAGGGAATGTTGAGACCTTGGAACCCCATGAGAGAAGATATCGAGGGCTGGTTGAGAACTAAAGAGCTAGAGTTTTCACAGAAAGACAATAGAAACCCCAGGATCACACTGCGTAAATACCTGGATAAATACATATTTACGAATTTACACAAAGTCTTTTTCTGTGATTTTCCGCATCTACTACAGGAGTGGATCTTAAGGTTAAAGGATAACCACGCGACGAACTGGATTCGACAGCTAGATTGGACTCTAGTACAGATCCAGCAGCTGCAGCAGGTGAACAACAAATTCACCCACGCAGTTGACTTTTGGCTTGACAATATTGTGGCATGATTTATCACAGAAATTGCGGTAGACACAGCAAAATCATACAGCGCAGCCGAGCAAGAGTTCCTACGAGGACCCAGAGGAAGGTACATTCGATCACTGTATACTTCTATCAAGATATTGCTATATAACAAAGGTGTAATGACAATGGAATCAGACAGCTAGACTTCCCTGCGTGCATGGGGGAAGGGGGGAAGCACTGACAAAAAGAGGAGGAATGGAAGGAGGGAATGATAAAGAGAAGAAGGAGGAGGATCCCTTGGACCCGATCTTGATGGATGAGTTATATGTTATACCTCCCTAGCTAGGAGGGAGTGTTGATATTATGGTAGCTGCAGGAGGTATTAACCTCCATTTGTGACCTTTGACAAGATCAGAATATTCTGGAAGTAAGAAAAGATTTGGATATAACCCTAGAAGAGAATTCGGCTAAAGGAAATATTATATACTAAGTAATTAGCACCCAGAATGAGAAGTCGGCCCAGGCAGTCTGGTAGAAGCAATATAAATATAGAAGGCCAGTCTTCATTTTTAGCTAGGATTCTTAGAACTGCAGAAGTACACTTGTCAGTTGCTGCTGGCAGTTCTGCATTATGCATTTTCGGTTTTTCTGGGTTGGACTCTCTAATCAGTTTTGGTTATCTTTGCTTGGTGCATTAGCCTTGGTTGGCTATAGTACTAATATTGACTTTGGATCTCATTTTGTGATTG
>ML781051.1:1093055-1141593 GCA_009831015.1 Picea engelmannii
ATTTTGCTATTTTTAGCTTATTTGTAAATTAATCCTGGATTAAGGGATTAGGGTTTTGGTATCTACGGAATACCTAAAAACATTGTATATATTGTATGGCGAATGGTGAAATTCGATATAATGAAAATAAGAAAGGTTTTCCCGGCTGAGGGTTTTCGGTAAAAATCTCTGTGTACTATGTGTATGAGCCATTGATTAATTTATGTATTGCTTAAGAATCTATATGCATTGTTTTACTTCACAGGTTTAAAACTTACAGAGAGGTGGTTCATGGCAGAGAGACAATTCATCGCAGATAAGACAATCTCCACATCAAGGTATGCAATCTGACAAGAATGAGTCAAAGAGTTGTTTTTATTGTGGTCGACCTGGACATATTGTTAAAGACTGTCATAAGAAGAAAAGTGATGAAGCTAGGAATAAACCTAGAACAAATTCAGGTCATTATGCAGAAAAATCGTCGAATCATGATCTCAGATTATTTATTGATAGTGATGATATTGATAAACTCCCAAATTATGAATCACGGGATCTTAGGCTATTTGTGTCTAACTCTGCTTTATTTGCTGAAATGAATGACTCTGATGTCTGGTTTGTGGATTCCGAAGCATCAGTACATATGACTTGTAACAAGAACTGGTATGCTAATTCTAAAGAAACACAGAATGGTACGAGCATATATCTTGGAGATGACCACACTCATCAGATCAAGGGATATGGAGACATTCATGTGACATTGCCGAATGGTACAATTTGTCACATTCGCAATGTTGTTTATGTGCTAGGAATAAAGAAAAATTTGATCTTTGTGTCCACCATTACAGATCAGAACTTGAAGGTTGAATTCTTCGAGAATTATTGCATAGTGAAGGATCTGCTGGACCACTTCCAAACTGCTGCAACGAGATTTAGATCAAGAGGCCTATACAAACTTGATGTTACTAGCAAAGCACATCATGCACTGAATTCTGCAACTATGCCAACAGAGATTCTTTGGCATCAAAGGTATGGTCACATCAATCATCCTGATTTATTGTTATTACAGAAAAAGAATATGGTTGAAGGACTTCCCATGATTAAGAATGAGAAGGTTGCTTATGATGGATGTGCATTAGAAAAGATGCACATAGATGAATTCCCCTCTAATTCGGATAGGAAAAAGAGAGATTTTTTAGATCTTATGCATATTGATGTTTGTGGGCCTATGCAGACTAGGTCTTTAGGAGGTGCATTTTACTTTCTATTATTTATTGATGATTGCACGAGATACACATGGGTTTACTTCCTTAGACGAAAAAGTGATGTTTTCAAGTACTTTAAGGAATTCATAACCATGGTGGAAAAGCAGACAGGAAAATCTATCAAAATCCTCCGTTCAAATCAAGGGGGAGAGTATAAATCAGGGGACTTCAACAAATATTGCAAAGATAATGGAATAGTACAGCAGTTTATAGTACCTCACACTCCAAAGCAAAACAGAGTCGCTAAAAGGAAAAACCAAACTCTGGTAGAGTGTTCACACAATATGATGAAAGGTAAGAATCTCTCGAATGCATTTTGGGTTGAAGCCATAAATACTGCAGTTTACTTAAAGAATAGAAGTCCAACAAGGTGTCTTGATAATGTTATTCATTTCGAAGCCTTGTATGGTTCCAACCTTGCAGTTCATAATTTAAAAGTATTTGGGTGTAAGGCTTCTGCTTATATTCCAAAGGAGAATAGGAGGAAATTGGATGCTAAAGCCATTAAATGTATTTTCATTAGGTATTGTTCTAAATTTAAAGAATACAAATTGTTTGATCCTGCTACTCACAAAGTATTTGCAAGTAGAGATGTACTTTTCCATGAGCAGGAAGCAGGAAATCATGACAACAACAGTCATGAGGAATGGCAGAGACTTCTTGATGAAGGAGTTAAAGAAGAGCAACAACAACCATCACCACAGTGATAGCAGCAGCAGCAAGGACTTGGTGATATGAACAATTCAAGCAGTCACAGTTCACCTAGAGGTGAAGACAGATACTCACAAAGTGGGGAGGAAGATAATCAGTTGAGAAGATCTTCGCGATAGATTCGGCTTCCTGAGAGGTATAAAGACTATGTCCTAATGAGTAGCATTTCAAATGTCATAGAACCCATGAGTTTTGATGAATCTAATGAACATGATGAATGGAGAAATGCAATGGAGGAAGAATATGAATCTATAATGAAAAACAATACTTGGGAATTGACTGAATTGCCTAAACATAAGAAGCCCATTGGATGTAAATGGATATACAAACCCAAGTTTAAATCAGACGGTAGTATAGATAAGTATAAGGCTAGACCGGTGGCAAAGGGGTGTTCACAAACAGAGGGTATTGATTATTCTAAAACATTTTCACCAGTAGCTAAATTGAATACTATCAGAATGTTAAGTGATTTAGCTACAAAGTACCATTGGAAGCTACACCAGATAGATGTTAAATCTACATTTTTGAATGGTGAGTTAAAGGAAGAGGTTTACCTTACTTAACCCGAAGGTTTTGTGGAAAAAGGGCAAGAACACTTAGTGTGTAAGTTAAAGAAAGCATTATATGGACTAAAATAGGCACCAAGGTCATGGTATGAGAAGATAGACTCTTTCTTTCTTCAACAAGGTTTTATGAGGAACAAAAGTGATCCAAATCTGTATACCAAATTTGATGAGCATGGGTATATAGTATTGATTTCCTTACATGTTGATGATTTGATAATTACATGAAATGCAGAGAAATTATTTGATGAAATTAAGGAGCAGTTGTCACAGGTATTTGAAATTAAAGATCTTGGTGAGTTACATTACTGCCTAGGTCTTGAAGTTTGGAGAAATGCAGGCCAAAATTTTGTTTGTCAGAGTAAGTATATCAGAGAAACACTTAAGAGATTTAAAATGGATCAGTGTAAGTCTTCTAGTATTCCCATGCAACAGAATGTGAAACTTTCTTGTGATGATGGTTCGAAGGAGGTGAATGGAACTGTATATAGAAAGATGGTGGGTAGTTTGAATTATCTCACCACAACCAGACCTGGTATTTCATATTTTGTGAGTGTGTTAAGTCAGTTTATGGAGAAACCTCATGAAAGCCATTGGAATGCAGCAAAGGCGGTACTCAGGTATCTAAAAGGAACACTCGGTTATGGTATTAAATATACTAATGCATCTGATGTTGAATTGACAGGTTACTCAGAGTCTGATTGGGCTGGCAATCCGGATGATCGAAGATCAACCACTGGATATGTGTTTGGCATTGGATCCGGGGTTGTTTTATGGAGCAGTGAAAAGAAGCCTACTGTATCTTTGTCTTCTACTGAAGCAGAATATAAAGACTTGTGTGCAACAACTTGTGAAGTTGTTTGGTTAAGAAGACTTCTTCAAGATGTTGGAGAAGAACGACATGAACCTACAATGATAAAATGCGATAATCAAAGTTCAATCAATATTGCGAAGAATCTAATTTTTCATGCAAGGACAAAGCATGTTGAAGCTTAATTTCATTTTGTTAGAGAAAAATTGCAGTCAAATGAAATAGCTTTTATGTATTATAATACTAGTGAAAACGTTGTTGATATTTTCACTAAGCCTCTTGGAAAGATTAAGTTTGAGTTGTTTATGAAGATGTTAGATGTAGAAGTCAATCCATTCTCTATTAAGGGGGAGACTTGGAAATAATGGAGTAAGCGTCAGTTCTAAGACACAGTTCTACTGTCTGTAGAATCTAGTTGTTTGTGATTTGCATGTAACCAACTCAGTAGAGTCTTTTCCTATTTAAGAATGTAATGAGTCTTCATTGAGTAATAGAGAAGTGAGTGTAGCCTCACCGTATGTTTGTTTTCTCATATTTTATCTGATTGAACCCACGAACAATGTATGGAAACGCTCCCTAAATAAACGCTCACTACCTAATAACGCTATGGACACAAAGGAGACATGTCTTTGTCCTCTGCGACTGCCATACTCACACTAGGCCCCACCAACTACCCTGCACGGCAAACTCAAACTCTTGTCAGTAATGGTTGGTTGCAAGTTGTATTTTTAATCTTGTTAGTACGCTTGCACGATCTTTCGTGGCAATTACAGTGGACAAAAGCACCTTATTTTTTAATCCAACGCCCAAGAAAAGAAGGTAAATAAATAAATGTGATGCGTTCAGACTGACATTACATCGTGGCATTTACTTTTCAACCCCGTACAGATTGCATCGTCACAACAATGGAATATGACTATGTGTGGGATCTGTACAAAGTTCGTACTCCAATTTTTATTGAAATATTTGAAATTCAAATCTTTCAAGCACGCCCTCTTGCTATGCTATATTGTAATTGCACTAGGCATGCATTTTATCTACCGCCCCGTCTGGATCTGCCTTCTAATGCCGTTGTTTACTTCTTTTCCTCCTTTCTGGGCTTTTCTGAGCCCTTAAGAAAGATCAAATGGCTTGTACTAAAAGAGAACTGAGGACACTTCCTTTACTTGTATCTGCCATTCTACTACTTTGCACTGCAAACGCCATTCGATCTTTCACAACAGGTTTACCTCATTCCATTGCTTCGGCACATTTGCGTTTAAATTTTTCGTTTGTAACACCAAATACCAAGTTATTACGACCAGTCAGTTTGTTTTAAAATAGTTGAGTACTCTTCTACATACATTTAGTTAATATGAATCTAAAACAATTTGTCGGCTTGTTATCGTTGTAATATATTTGGAAATTACTGTCGTAGCCATCTATATTGTTGGAGCCTCCCATTCATTAGATCTAAAACTAGGGAACGACTTGTTCAGTAATGTAAGCTATTATCATACCTTTATTATAGATTAGATTTTTGTTTAACTCAATTTACTGTTGTTGGATTACGGGTATTAGTTTTGTTCAAGTAGGTCTTGTTGTTTCAGGGCATTACGAGTATTAGTTTTGTTCGACTAGCTCTTGTTGTTTCAAGGCACTAATCTAGGTTAACATATTTGCTACAAGTAACATTCCTTGAACTTTTA
The DNA here is from genome assembly GCA_009831015.1 of Picea engelmannii. Classification (NCBI taxonomy): domain Eukaryota; kingdom Viridiplantae; phylum Streptophyta; class Pinopsida; order Pinales; family Pinaceae; genus Picea; species Picea engelmannii. Next base: position 1,098,070 of record ML781051.1, read on the forward strand.
ACTGTGATTTTTTTTTGAAAAAAAAATAAGGAAAATTTGTGTTGAACTCTTTTTTTTTTTTTGTATTTGACAAAATTATAATATATAATGTTTGATTCATTAAAAAAAAAATAAGGTTTTATTATAAAGTGGAGAGATGTGAATCCTCTTTTCATTTTCTGGGTCATCCTAAACTTTTTGGAATTCACCAACCACGAGTTTGCGGCTGTGCTAATTTACACACATATAACACTGATTCTCTATTAGAAATCATTGTCATGGGTTCCCTCTGAGCACTAACATTTTATTAGGAAGCCAAATAGAAATGTGAAAGCTAAAGCAGGTATGATCTTCTGCTTACAGAGAAGGATCATATTTTAAAGGACTCCGACATATTGACATTAAAAGCTGCAGGCCACAGAGTAAGTGTAAGGACGACTTCTGAAATTTATCCATGATTAGTTTTCAATGTCTAGTTTTAATAACCTGACAAAGAGTTATGATTTTGCAGTTTGCCACGGTCGGGCCTAAGACTGGGAAGCGTGCAGTTCGAAGCCCAGACATGAATGATTTTGAAGAAAACTGCAACAATGTAGATGATGAAGAAGAATGCTTGATGAGACGCACACTATCTGCTCATGTGGACTACATTTACACTCAGCAACACAGCCCATAATGCTCACGTAACACTCAGCTGTATTGCTTAATCCGTCCAGTTTCGTTAACCAGTACTTAGAGTCCTCGTAATCTATGAAAAAATTAGGTATTGGAGAAGGTCAATCTGTAAGAGCACAAGACTTCCAGTAATTCCGTGAACAATTTTAGATATTGAAATTATAATTAAGTTACTTTCGGTTAAAATGTATCAGATATTAGAGTATAGATATTACAGAGATTTCTATACAAATGTATGTTTCATGATTTTAAGGATGATTTTAAGGATGGAAAATTATTTTAAAATGTAGAAATTTTGGCTAATCTTACTAATACTTCATATTCTAATTAAAAATGATTGACTATTTTTTTTTAAATATTCAAATTTCTAAGAATTTTATATATTTTTAGAAAATTTTGGTGATTTTTAAGATAAAATCATTTTATCTTATAGCATTTACTACTTTGTCCCTTATTAGTGAAAAGCAGAATATCCTCTTTCCACCTGATTGGGGGTTGTCCATTAATGCACAAAAATAACAACATTTTACCCACAATGCCCTATTAACAACTTTGCCTTGTTATGGTTTCTTTCCATTCCTCAAATTATTTTTATCTTTCCAGAAGAATTTTCCATGATAGTACTTTTATATTTGGAAAAAAGTCCAGATGGTTGATGGTTGTTCACTGGACAACTTTGCCTTGTTATGGTTTCTTTCCATTCCTCAAATTATTTTTATGAAGAATTTTCCATGATAGTACTTTTATATTTGGAAAAGAGTCTAAATGGTTGTTCAGTGGAATCACAGTGCGAGGCATATTGTTGAGAGAATTATATTTTAGACTTTATTATGAATAAGATATGTAATTTTGTGATGAATGTAGTATTTACATACTAATATTTAAAAATAGTAAGATATTAAACCATATTAATAAAAAAATTAATATATATTAAAAATTAATTAAACGGAAACCAATTTTCTTAATCCCTTGGACAAATTCTCTCAATCCTCGAAGCATCTATATGCTGATCCGTATCACATATTAGCTTACATCTTTGAAACGTCTTTATGGAAATTAATACCCTGGAAATCACCATGCACAGCATAAAATTTTCTTTTAAAATTTTGCAAGGTCTTTTAAATAGCTTTAGTGGAAACATTCCACTTTAAAAAAAAAAAAGCTTTAAGCATTAACATCCTCCCTACTAGATTGAGAACAATACTAAAATCAAATAAACATATTTCATAAAATAGTTTTTGAAATATCTAATAAAGTCTTCATCAGCAACTTTATCAATTTTTAAAATCTCATAAAAAAGAGCTCCAGAGCTCCATCTTCATTCTGAGCTACGAGTTAATCTTTGAAAATAGGATTTTATCCCTTGAAAATAGGATTGCTTCAGACAAAAAAATTCTGAGGAGAGTACAGTACAATAGATTTAAGAATCCACCATGTGGTGAGATTTAACGATAGTACGTACATGCATATACATAATTTAACGCAAACAAATCAAATCCATGAATAGGGACGTTTACCTACACCCCTGCAAGCTTGCAACCACTTATGTGGTCGATTTCTCTGAACTTTTCCAGTGAGGTCTGAGAAAACTGAAATGACTCCAGAAGGGACTCATAAAGGAACTCCAGAAGGGAATGAAATGCTCCATCTATCTAGTTAAATTAGATCTATATTATTAAAAGTTTATAATTTCTGTCCAAAGTCTTGAGCTTTGGAATTAATATATATCTTTTGTACCTCTAGTAAATTGCTGCAATTTACAAGTACTAACGGATATTAAACTAACAGAGATAATCCAGTTATAAGATTTAGGAATCCATCTTATGGTGTGGTTAGAAATATAAAATTTAAAGTTATAAGATTTAAGAATCCATCTTATGGTATCTTATGGTATGGTTAGAAATATAAAATTTAAAGAGGTTGCTTGCAAGCAAGTCTTTCCTCTTGTGCTCGAAGTGTTAGGAAATATAAAAGCCAGAGATTTTTCAAACAATCGGATTTTTTTTAAGTTTTATATAAAGAAAAATCTTTATAAATTGATTGTATAGAAAAATGTAAAAATAGTACACAATTATTCATTAAAATAGATAATTATTCTCTTTTTAAGAGAGGTGAATCTATGAGATGATGGTTGAGATGAATCTAAGATGAAAAGATGGTTGAATTTTTTTTGTTTTCCATCTTCTCTTATGTAAGGAGGGGTAAAGTGAAAATTTTCTTCAAAACTCCAGCCCAAGATGAAAATTATGATTATGTAGAAAAAAGAACACACTGAAGGATGCCATAGGAATGTCTTTTTCTTGAAGTGGCTCCTCTTTTAATACATTTGGATCAACAACCTTTAGATGCACGGTGGTTTAGTGCCACTTTCAAGTTGCTTTTTTATTTTTCTACTCCATTGCTTTTCATCTTTTGCATTTTTTGTTTACCAATTTAAATGAGTTATGCTCCATTTTAATGGAGGGTTTTAAACATTTCTTTGATCTTGAGCTTTTTGCTTCATTGGATAGTGTTATCCCCTAGCCTAGGGATAACTAAGGAGATTATGCCTTGAGGTTGACAAGTCCTAGATATGGAGTACCGAGAGCCATATTGACTTGAGCCTGGCCCTAGAGGGCCCATCTTTCTTTTTCAACACCTCCACCTTGTTAGCAGCAGTAACATCCATCCCATCGGCCTGGTCCTTCAGTAGCAGTGGATCTTGCTCCATGAGGTAATGAGTATGGGTATCATTGTATGTGTCACTTTGATTCTCAAAACATTTGAATATGTTCATTTAATTCTTTTACTTCTAATGTTTGCTTGGACCTTATGCCTTTCCACTTGTCCACCCCTGGGGAGAATGACAGGATGCCCTAGTAAGTTAGTTCCCATAGGGTTTGAGTTGCCACTGGAGTGGGTTCATGAAAGGTCATAGTCCGTTCCCACCACACTTACCACTTTTCATTGTTTTCCTCTCATCCATCCCATGCATTGGTTCAAGGATTGGGTTTGCCAAGCTAACAAAGGGTTTCACCTTACCTTGTGGGAAGAAGAGGCTAAAGGCCCAAAGGGTAAAAGTAGTTGGTAAAAGATAAAATCCAAAAGAACAAAAACTTCAGATGCTTTGCCCATGGATCCCTAAGAAAGAAATAAAAGGCTTCTCAGCAAGAAACATAGGGACCCATAAAATAATAAAATCAAGACCTAGTTGGAGGATAGGGGGTATCATCATGAGCCAACCTATTAGGTCCATGGGCATGTAGCGGTATGACACTACCATTCAGTCGGTCACCACACCAGGGTAGTGGCTCTTGGTGGCATAGCCAAGAGAAAGGGGTTCTCATCACAGGTCAACCTTCTTATCTCCATGGAATGCTTATGGGTAACATTGTCACCACTGGTCACCACGTCAGGGCAGTGTCCCCTAACTAGTCTCTTGAAAGAAAAAACAATAAGATAAAAAAGATAAAAGGTATGAATGGGCTTGGAAACATTTGAATCCATGACAAGGTGCAGCTCACCCTCTTCAGACGCACCCACAAGTAATCCATACATTGCCTTGTCATCACTGCACTCATTTCCCAGACATCCCTCACCACCTCATCCACTTACATGGCCTGGATTTTTCTTCACCTGGAAACATCCCACGTCCAATGAGAATTAGTCCAATAGGAACTCCTAACATCCCCTTCAAACATGGATTGTAGAATAGCATCACGTCTTTGAGCACTTGTCTGGGAAAAGGGGGTTTTATGCACATGTTTAAATAACTTGATTATTAGATTTGATTGACATTGCTATGATCCCATGGAGGGAATACTTGGTGTTGTTGCAGGGCCACACCCAGCGAACAAGTACACATCGGGAGATGATTATTTCGAACCTCCATAGGGATAAAATCCCACCAAATAGATGTTGAGACCCCAACCAGGGGCAGAGACAGATCAGAGGTTTGCACAAGAGAGAGAGGAGGGCGTTCCACCAGAGATAGCCTGGCAGGCCTAGACCCAGGGGGGTCTTGCCCTTCTCACTATGATGTAGGCCTTGAAAGGCCCATGACGTCACCCAAGTGACCCTTGAAGTCACCCATCATTTTGGACACTTTGGAGGTAGTTGTGTGCTAAGTGGCACGTGTGGTTTGATCCAGAGGCCTTAGGAGGCCTAATGTTTTTCTTCTGGAGACCAACGTTACACTAAAAAGGCCTAATGTCACCCTAAAAGGGAATGACGTCACCTTTTCTGCTTGATTTAGGGTTTTATTTGGTCATTTAATCTAAAAACTAGATATTACATGTAAACTAGCCATGTCGACCTTTTTGACATAATTATGCTCATTGTAATTGTATAAATAAGGGATTTTCTCGTGTATTATTTCATCACCTTTCACTCACACTTGGTGAGGTCTCAAGTTTGTGCCCTATTTGGTGTTACATGACTGAAATTTAGTGCGCACTTGTTGAAGGAGGTTAATTTTGGACTATTTTGGAAATTTTCTTGGTGGAAGTGTTCAACTAGGGTATTTTTTTTATTATTCTTGATGAATCTAAGTAAGATTTCTGCAATTCTTCTTCATTGAATGGTTATGGTTATGTTTATCTTGCATTTACATTAATATTATGAAATTGCTAGCTTAAAACCTTAGGAAGCCAAGAACATGTTATTGTCCTTTCTTTAAGAGCTTTCACCTACTAAATTTTGCCAAGAAACCGATTTTCTTGAAGCTTTTTCTAAGGGCATTGCCATTGCAACACCCTAGCAATTTATTGCTTCATATAAGCCATCATTACTTCATCCTTGAGCTAAAGAAGGAGGAAAACTACTAGGGCCCAGGGTTACCTACACCCTAGTATATATTTTCCCCCTAGGGTTTGGTAGTTGAAGCCTTGGGTTACCAACACTTCAACTATTGACCTCTCTTGTATTTGGTTCTCTTACTATCATATTTTCCTTCAAGATTTGTTGCTATTTAAAAGAATCCATTTACCCTAAAGGCACTAATCCAAGACGTGTTATTGAGTGATTGACAAAAACAACTATCAAAACCTATACCTTCAGCCTTCTACTAACCACTCCTAACATTATAATAGCTTAATATACTAACTTTGTTGTTGTTGTTACTAAAGTAAGATACAACAATATTTTTCAGCACTAAAAGCATCTAAAAGCAATTGAAATTTTTTATTAATGCACTGCCTTACTTGTTTATGACAAATGATAGTATTTTGATGTTAATAAGTAATTATTCTTGATCATTATGAAGCCATTTTAAGGCATTTATTGTGAAGTTATTATCTTATAAATATTTATGCTACAAATTTTTGTTTACTTCACCATTATATCAGGCATTTATTTTATTGATAAAGTCCATGGTTTTATGAAGTACTAACAACAAGTTGTACTTGCAAAATATTTATTTTCGTGTTGCTTTGTTCCAGGTAAGTACACCTTGATACTTCACTACTTCATTGGTTAAAACCCCTGGACTTTCTAATCACTGTGACTTGTGAGAGGGGACATTTTCATAGACATCTTAACGTTTCCTTCTCAAACCCCTAGGTCACCGAGGACGTCTCCCCTGGGCCATCAACCCTAAATAGAAAGAGGCATCCTATTGAGGTGACAGTGATATGATAACCTCTAGTTGCGCCAATTTGCTTTCCATTAACCTTTCCTTTGATCAAAGTACAAATTGTACGATAACATTTTGGTGTCGTTGTCGGGGAACACTGAGTCAATTCTCCTCAAAGATGACACTTCTCGGAAAGCCTTTCCTCAAAAGAAGTTACTTTACAAAGATTACCTTGATAATCCACTAAGGGTAATCCCCTCGTCCCCTTGGTAATTTCAAGAGAATTATCTGGCAAATCCACTAACAAAAAAACTAACCGTGACTTCTCAATTGGACCTGGGAAACTTCAAATCCTTGGACATGAGTAAAATCTTGGGATACCCTAGGAAAATGCCCCCTAAGTACAAAAATTGGCTCCCTAGATTCACTGGTAGTGATAGGGAGAGAGTCAACTATCACATGGATGATTTTTGGGCTTTCTTTCAATTCCACCCTATCATTGATGATGCTGAAGATTTGGAAATGAAGCTCTTCTCCACCACTCTTCATGGCAACACTAGGAGGTGGTATGACAATCTCCCTAATCCTAGCATCACAACTATGGAACAATTGGAATAAACCTTTCTCAAAAGATGGGGCATTCAGTTAGAAGACATCCTAGTACTACTACAAAGACACGAGCATATAAAACAAACTAAGAATAAAACTCCTAGACAATTTCATGATAGGTTCAAGGACATACTATATCGAATTCTTAGAAGCCATCGTCCTGAAGAAAAATACATCCTTCATATCTATACCAATGCACTCTTAGCGCATCTAGGTTTTGCCCTCGGTAAAAAGGGCCCAAGAACGCTTGATGAAGCTCACAGCATGGCCACGCAAATGGAGGAGAATATCTTTTTGTCCAAGAGAAAACACATCTTCTCTCTAGGAACCAAGGTTGATGACCCCAAAGGTACCCCAAATGCCCTCAGTCTAGAGAGATTACTTTCCCTTGATATATTTGAAAGAAGGGAACAATTCATCAACCAATAGGAGGTTGAGGAGAGTTATCCTAATAAGGTCTTCCAATCCCATGAGGAAGGGAAATAATTTAATCTTGCTTCTACCGAAGATAACGAAGATATGTTAAAGAGAGAGAGCCTGCAGATATCAAAAACAATGATGAATTATCAATACGTTCTCCTCCCTATGATGAAATCCATGAGCCTATACCTCCTACACAAAAAGAAGAGGATGAGGTTAGTCACTTTCCTTTTCAGAATTTTAATAATACCTTATTCTTTGATTTAGAGGGTGTAGGAGAAAAGGAATATTCGGGCAAGGTAGATCCTCCTTGTTGTATAGTTGAATATTTAGAATAAAGTCTTCTATTTGATGAAGCTATCCAAATACTTGAATCTCCTACACAAGAAGAAGTAAGCAGTCTTGGATGCTTTTACCCCTTCATGCTATAATGAAGATGATGATTTTGGTGATCATATTGAAGAGTTCATACATGTCGGGAAGCGTAATTGGGATGTGATTGGATATGATAGGGATCCCATTTATGACATTGAGGGTCATGTCCAAAATTTGCCTTTACCATTATCACATGAAGTTACAAATAAATTTGACATCTAGCAACAAGGACATGACATGATTACATATACTTTCCAAACACCCAAGGATGACCTGGTCCTTTATTCTCCTAATGATTTTTAGTCATACCTTGAGGATTTTGATGAATACTCCTCTGAGCACTTGCATTTATTCTATGAATAAAGTTATCAACCATCGTTGTGCTTATATATTTATAAGACTGAGGAAGTTGTTTTCCTGAAACAGGATACTTGTGATAAGATTTTCCACCTCCCATTGATTACTTTACCTCGCTATGTCACTAAAGGTATGGTTTGGAAACATGTCCCTTATCCCAAGTCTTCTGTAGGAAAAAACCTCCTTTTCAAATTTAGGGGAAGGTTGAGTACCTCAAGAAGAATCTTACTATCACAGTCTTCAAGCCTCCCCTTAAGAAATTTTTGGTCATTCTTTTGGTTCTTGTTAATCCCTTCCCTAGCCTCATGTTGTGAAGATGTCTGAGGTAGCCAACATTCAGACTCTTTGAGTCGGTCTTTTGAACCCTTGAATTTTCACGATCCCTTCCTAAAGTGGATTGATCACTTTCATGAGAGAATGACTTGGAGCCATTTTGTCCCTCCCACCAGCCTACATGAGCTAGACATTACAATTTCCAATGATGCAATACATTTTCTAGCTCATGATATTTTTGTGCATAACTTATCACTGCTTTGGTTTATGATGAAGCACAGAGGGAGGTATTGTGAGACATTTCTAGGGTGGTTTCACTGGCTATTTGACTACACCTAGAATTCATCCAACAGGTAATTAGGTAGGCATTTTCATTCATTGTATATACCATCTCCATTTCATGATAGAGTAGTTGTTTTTCCATTTGTATATATGCTTTCTTTCATTTTTTGTACCATATATGAGCCGAGGGTGATATCACCACCCCAAATTATTACTAATAATCTTCTATTGAGATCAATCAAGTCACAGTTCATTCCAGAGATGTTGAGGTTCTCATGCACTCTATGGTGATCACATGTCCCCAAGTTGGAGCCAGATGTTATCCCCTAGCCTAGGGATAACCAAAGAGATTATTTCTTGAGGCCCACAGGTCCTAGACATGGAATACAGAGAGTCATATTGACTTGAGCATGGCCCTAGAGGACATATATTTCTTTTTTAGCGCCTCCACCTTGTCAGTAGCATCAATATCCATCCCATCAGCCTATTCCTTCAGCAGCAGTGGGTCTTGCTCCAGGAGGTAATGAGTCTGGGTATCATGGTATGTGTCACTCTGATTCTCAAAACATTTGAATATGTGAATTTAATTCTTTTACTGCTAACATGTGATTGGACCTTATTCATTTCCACTTGTCCACCTCTGGGGAGAATGATAGGATTCCTTAGTAAGTTGGTTCCCATAGGGTTTGAGCTGCCACTGGGTGGGTTCATGAAAGGTCATATTTCGTTCCCACCATACTTACCACTTTTCAATTTTTTCCTCTCATCCATCCCATACATTGGTACAGGTATTGTGTTTTCCAAGCTAGCAAAGGGTTGTACCTTACCTTGTGGGAAGAAGAGGATAAAGGTCCAAAGGGTAAAAGAGAAAATCCAAAACAGAAAAACCTTCAGATGTTTCACCCATGGATCCCTGAGAAAGAAATAAAAGGCTTCTCAGCAAGAAACATAGGGACCCATAAAATAATAAAATCAAGACCTAGTTGGAGGATAGGGGGTCTCATCACGAGCCAGCCTATTAGGTCCATGGACATGTAGCAGTATGGCACTAACATTCAACTGGTCACCACACCAGGGTAGTTTCTCTTAGTGGCATAGCCAAGAGAAAGGGGGTCTCATCACGGGCCAACCTTCTCATCTCCATGAAATGCTTGTGGGTAACATTGTCACCATTGGTCACCATGTCAGGGCAGTGTCCCCTAACTAGTCTCTTGAAAGAAAAAACAATAAGATAAAAAAGATAAAATGCATGAGTGGGCTTGGAAACATTTACATCCATGACAAGGTGCAACTCATTGTCTTCAAAGGCACCCACAAGTAAGTTATGCATTGCCCTATCATCACTACACCCATTGCCCAGACATCCCTTACCACCTCATCCACTTACATGGCCTGGATTTTTATTCACCTGGAAACATCCCGCGTCTAATGAAAATTATCCCAATAGGACATCCTAACGTCCCCTCCAAACTTGGCTTGTATAATAACATAATGTCTTTGAGCACTTGTCTGGGAAAAGGGGGTTTTATGCACATGTTTAAATAACTTGATTATTAGATGTGATTGACATTGCTATGATCCTTGTGACTTATGATCCCATGGAGGGAATACTTGTTTTGTTGCAGGGCCACACTCGACGAACAAGTACACATGGGGAGATGATTAGGTGGGACCTCCATAGGGATAAAATCCCACCAGATGGATGTTGAGAGCCCAACCAAAGAGAGAGGAGGATGTTCCACCAAAGATAGCTTGGCAGGCCTGGACTCAGTGGGGGTATTTCCCTTATCACTATGATGTAGGCCTTGAAAGGCCCATGACATCACCCATGTGACCCTTGACATCACCCAACATTTTCGACAATTTGGGGGAAGTTGTGTGCCAAGTGGCATGTGTGGTTTGATCCAGAGGCCTTAGGAGGCCTAATGTTTTGCTTCTGGAGGCCAATGTTGCACAAAAAAGGCCTAATGTCACCCTGAAAGGAAATGACGTCACCTTTTCTTCTTGATTTAGGGTCTTATTTTTTCATTTAATCTAAAACCTGGATACTACATGTAAATTGGCCATGTCAACCATTTTCACCTAATTCTATTCATTGCAATTGTATAAATAAGGGATTTTCCCATGTATTATTTCATCATATTTTACTCACACTTGGTAAGGTCTGAAATTTGCACCCTATTTGAGGTTACATGACTAAAAATTAGTGCGCACTTGTTGAAGGAGGCTAATTTTGGACTATTTTGGAAATTTTCTTGGTGGAAGTGTTCAACTAGGGTATTTGCTTGTTGATTCTTGATGAATGTAAGTAAGATTTCTACAATTATTATTTATTGAATGGTTATGGTTATGTTTATCTTTCATTTACATTAATATTATTATATTGCTAGCTTAAAACCCTAGGAAGCAAAGCACATGTTATTGTCCTTTCTTTAAAAGCTTTCACCTACTAGATTTTGCCAAGAAACCATTTTTATTGAATCTTTTTATAAGGGCATTTCCATTGAAACACCCTATCAATTTATTGCTTCATCTAAGCCATGATTACTTAATGCTTGAGCTAAAGAAGGAGTAAAATTGTTAGGGCCTAGGGTTACCTACACCCTAGTAGTTATTTCCCCCCTAGGGTTTGGTAGTTGAAGCCTTGGGTTACCAACACTTCAACTATTGACCTCCCTTATATTTGGTTCTCTTACTATCATATTTTCCTTCAATATTTTTTGCTACTTAAAAGAATCCATTTACCCTAAAGACACTAATCCAAGACGTGATATTGAGTGATTGACAAAAACAACTATCTAAACCTATACCTTAAGCCTTCTACTAACCACTCCTAACATTATAATAGCTTAATATACTAAATTTTTTGTTGTTGTTACTAAAGTAATCTACAACCATATTTTGCAGCATTAAAAGCATTTAAAAGCAATTGAAATTTTTTATTAATGCACTGCCTTACTTGCTTTTGACAAATGATAGTATTTTTATGTTAATAAGTGATTATTCTTGGTCATTTTGAAGCCATTTTAAGCCACTTATTGTGAAGTTATTATCTTATAAATATTGTTGCTACAATTTTTTGTTTACTTCACCATTATATCAGCCATTTCTTTTATTAATAAAGTCCATGGTTTTATGAAGTGCTAACAGCAAGTTGTACTTGCGAAAGATATATTTTGTGGTGCTTCGTTCTGGGAAGTTACACCTTGATACTTCACTACTTCATTGGTTAAAACCCCTGGACTTTTGGATCACTGTGACTTGTGAGAGGGGACATTTTCATAGACATCTTAGTTTTTCCTTCTCAAACACCCAGGTCACCGAGGACGTCTCCCCTGGGCCATCAACCCTAAATAGAAAGAGGCATCCTATTGAGGTGGCAGTGATAAGATAACCTCTAGATACGCAAATTTTCTTTCCATTAACCTTTCCTTCGATCAAATTAAAAATTGTGCAATAAAATTTTGGCGTCATTGTCGGGGAACACTGAGACAATCATCCTCAAAGAAGGAACTTCTCAGTAAGCCATTCCTCAAAAACCTTTACTTTACAAAGCTTACCTAGCGACTCCACTAAGGGTGATTCCCTCGTCCCCTTGGTAATTTCAAGAGAATTATCTGGAAACTCAACTAATGAAAAAACTAACCATGACTTCTCAATTGGACCCAAGAAACTGCAAACACTTGGACATGAGTAAAATCTTGGGATACCCTAGAAAAATGCCCCCCTAAGTATGAAAATTGGCTTGCTAGGTTCACTAGTAGTGATAGGGAGAGAGTCGATTATCACATGGATGATTTATGGGATTTCTTTTAATTCCACCCTATTAGTTATGATGTTGAAGATTTGGAAAGGAAACTATTATCCGCCACTCTTCATGGAAATGCTAGGAGGTGGTATTACAATCTCCCTAATCCTAGCATCACAACTATGGAACAATTGGAATAAACCTTTCTCAAAATATGGGGCATTCATTTAGAAGACATCCTAGTACTACTACCAAGACTCGAGCGTATAAAAAAAATTGAGAATAAAACTCTCAGACAATTCCATGATAGGTTCGAGGAAATACCATAACGAATTCCTAGAAGACATCATCCTGAAGAAAAATACATCCTTCATATCTATACCAATGCACTCTTAGTGAATCTAGGTTTTCCCCTCGGTAAAAAGGGCCCAAGAACGCTCAATGAAGCTCACAACATGGTCGTGCAAATGGAGGAGAATATATTTTTTTCCAAGAGAAAACACATCTTCTCTCTAGGAACCAAGGTTGATGGCCCCAAAGGTACCCCAAATACCCTCAGTCTAGAGAGATTAATTTACCTTGATATATTTGAAATAAGGGAACAAGTCATCAACCAACAGGAGGTTGAGGAGAGTTATCCTAATAAGGTCTTCCAATCCCATGAGTAAGGGAAAGAATTTACTCCTTCTACCGAAGATAACGAAGATATGTTAAAGAGCAAGAGCCTGCAGATATCAAACACAGTGATGAATTATCAATATGTTATCCTCCCTATGATGAAATCCATGAACCTATTCCTCCTACACAATAAGAAGAGGATGAGGTTAGTCACTTTCCTTTTCAGGATTTTGATAATACCTTATTCTTTGATTCAGAGGGTGTAGGAGAAATAGAATATTCGGGCAAGGTAGATCCTCCTTGTTGTACAGTTGAAGATTTAGAAGAAATTCTTCTATTTGATGAATCTATCCAAACACTTGAATCTCCTGCACAAGAATAAGTAAGCAAGGTGAGTTGTTTCCCTTTCCAAATTTTTAATGATTCTTTATCTTATGATGTGGAAAGTGGAGAATCCTTGGATATGTTTACCCCTTCATGCTATAATGAAGATGATGATTTTGTTGATAATATTGAAGAGTTCATACATGTTTTGAAGCATTATTTGGATGTGATTGGATATGATAGGGATCCCATTTACGACATTTAGGGTCATGTCCAAAAGTTGTCTTTACCATTATCACATGAAGTTACTAATAAATTTGACATCTGGCAACAAGGACATGACATGATTACAGATACTTTCCAAACACCCAAGGATGATCTGGTCCTTTATTCTCCTAATGATTTTCGGTCATACCTTGAGGATTTTGATGAATAATCCTTTGAGCACTTGGATTTATTCTATGAAGATAGTTATCAACCATCGCTGTGCTTATATCTTGATAAGAGTGAGGAAGTCATTTTCCTAAAGCAGGATACTTGTGATAAGATTTTCCACCTCCCATTGATTACTTTATCCCAAGTCTTATGTAGGATCAAACCTCGTTTTGGAATTTAGGGGAAGGTTGAGTACCTCAAGAAGAATCTTATTATCACAATCTTCCAGCCTCCCCTTATGAAATTGTCGATCATTCTTTTGGTTCTTTCTAATCCCTTCCCAGGCCTTAGGTTGTGAAGATGTCTGAGGTAGCCAACATTCAGACTCTTTGATTCGGTCGTTTGAACCCTTGAAGTTTCATGATCCCTTCCTGAAGTGGATTGAGTACTTTCCTGAGAGAATGACATGGAGACATTTTGTCCCTCCCACCAACCTCCATGAGCTAGACATTACAATTTCCAATGATGCAATACATTTTCTAACTCATGTTATTTTTGTGCTTAACTTATCACTGTTATGGTTTATGATGAAGCACAGAGGTAGGTATTGTGAGACATTTCTAGGGTGGTTTCACTGGCTATTTGAATACACCTAGCATTCAGCCAACATGTAAGTAGGTAGTCATTTTCATTCATTGTATATATAATATGCATTTCATGATAGAGTAGTTGTTTTTCCATTTGTATATATGCTTGCTTTCATTTTATGTACCATATATGAGTCGGGGGTGATATCACCACCCCAAATTATTACTAATAATCTTCTATTGAGATCAAACAGGTCACAGGTCATTCCAGAGATGTTGAGGTTCTCATGCGCTCTATGGTGAGCACATGTCCCCGAGTTGGAGCCAGATGTTATCCCATAGCCTAGGGATAACTAAGGAGATTATGTCTAGAGGCCCACAAGTCATAGACATGGAGTACCAAGATCCATATTGACTTGAGCCTGGCCCTGGAGGACACATCTTTCTTTGTTAGCGCCTCCACCTTGTCAGCAACAACAATATTCATCCCATCAGCCTAGTCCTTCAGCAGCAGTAGGTCTTGCTCCATGAGGTAATGAGTCTGGGTATCATGGTATGTGTCACTCTAATTCTCAAAGCATTTGAATATGTGCATTTAATTCTTTTACTTCTAACGTGTGCTTGGACCTTATGCCTTTTCTCTTGTCCACCGCTCTGGAGAATGACAGGATGCCCTAGTAAGTTGGTTCCCATAGGTTTTGAGTTTCCATTGGGTGGGTTCATGAAAGGTCATATTCCGTTCCCACCATACTAACCACTTTTCATTTTTTTCCTCTCATCCATCCCATACATTGGTTCGGGCATTGGGTTTGCCAATATATCAAAGGGTTGTACCTTACCTTGTGGGAAGAAGAGGCTAAAGGTCCAAAGGGTAAAAGTAGATGGTAAAATATAAAATCCAAAATAAAAAAACCTTCAGAGGCTTTGCCCATGGATCCCTAAGAAAGAAATAAAAGGCTTCTCAGAAAGAAACATAGGGACTCATAAAACAATAAAATCAAGACCTAGTTGGAGGATAGGGGGTCTCATCATGAGCCAACCTATTAGATCCATGGGCATGTTGCAGTATGGCACTACCATTCAGCTGGTCACCACACTGGGGTAGTGGATCTTGGTGGCATAGCCAAGAGAAGGGGGGTCTCATCATGGGCCAACCTTCTCATCTCCGTGAAATGTTTGTGGGTAACATTGTCACCATTGGTCACCATGCCAGGGCAGTGTCCCCTAACTAGTCTCTTGAAATAAAAAACAATAAGATAAAAAAGATAAAAGGCATGAATGGGCTTGGAAACATTTGCATCCATGACAAGGTGCAACTCACCGTCTTCAAAGGCATGGTAAGCTATACATTGCCCTGTCATCACTGCACCCATTACTCAGACATCCCTTACCACCTCATCCACTTACATGGCCTGTATTTTTCTTCACCTAGAAACATCCCACATCCAATGATAATTAGCCCAATAAGACCTCCTAATGTCTGCTCCAAACTTGGCTTGTAGAATAGCATAATGTTTTTGAGCACTTGTTTGGGAAAAGGGGGTTTTATGCACATGTTTAAATAACTTGATTATTAGATGTGATTGACATTGCTATGATCCCTGTGACTTATGATCCCATGGAGGGCATACTTATTTTTGTTGTAGGGCCACACCTAACGAACAAGTACACATGAGGAGATGATTAAGTCGGACCTCCATATGGCTAAAATCCCACCAAATGAATATTGAGATCCCAACCAGGAGCAAAGACAGATCAGAGGTTTGCACCAGAGAGAGAGGAGGACGTTCCACCAAAGATACCCTGGCATGCCTAGACCCAGTGGAAATCTTTCCCTTCTCGCTATTATGTAGGCCTTGAAAGGCCCATGACGTCACCCATGTGACACTTGACATCACCCAACATTTTGGACACTTTGGGGGCAGTTGTGTGCCAAGTGGCATGTGTGGTTTGATCCAGAGGCCTTAGGAGGCCTAATGTTTTGCTTATGGAGGCCAACTTTCCACTAAAAAGGCCTAACGTCACCTTGAAAGGGAATGAAGTCACCTTTTCTACTTGATTTAGGGTTTTAGTTTTTCATTTAATCTAAAAATTGGATACTACATGTAAACTGGCCATGTCGGCCTTTTTGACCTAATTTTGTTCATTGCAACTGTATAAATAAGGGATTTTCCCATGTATTATTTCATCATATTTCACTCACACTTGGTGATGTCAGAAACTTGTGCCCTATTTGGGGTTACATGACTGAAATTTAGTACGCACTTGTTGAAGGAGGCTAATTTTGGACTATTTTGGAAATCTTCTTGGTGGAAGTGTTCAACTAGGGTATTTGCTTGATGATTCTTAATGAATGTAAGTAAGATTTCTACAATTATTCTTCATTGAATGGTTATGGTTATGTTTATCTTGCATTTAAATTAAGATTATGAGATTGCTAGCTTAAAACCCTAGGAATCCAAGCACATGTTAATGTCCTTTCTTTAAGAGCTTTGACCTACTAGGTTTTGCCGAGAAACCGATTTTCTTGAAGCTTTTGCTAAGTGCATTGCCATTGCATCACCCTATCACTTTATTGCTTCATATAGCCTTCATTACTTCATTCGTGAGCTAATGAAGGAGGAAAATTGTTAGGGCCTAGGGTTACCTACACCCTAGTAGCTATTTTCCCCCTAGGGTTTGGTAGTTGAAGCCTTGGGTTACCAACATTTCAACTATTGACCTCTCTTGTATTTGGTTCTCTTACTATCATCTTTTCTTTCAAGATTTGTTGCTACTTAAAAGAATCCATTTACCCTAAAGACACTAATCCAATACGTGCTATTGAGTGATTGAAAAAAAAAACTATCTAAACATATACCTTAAGCCTTCTACTAACCACTCCTAACATTATGATATCTTAATATACTAACTTTTTTGTTGTTGTTACTAAATTAAGATACAGCCATATTTTGCATCACTAAAAGCATCTAAAATCAATTGAAATTTTTTATTAATGCACTGCCTTACTTGTTTCTGACAAATGTTAGTATTTTTATGTTAATAAGTGATTATTATTGGTCATTTTGAAGCCATTTTAAGGCACTTATTGTGAAGTTATTATCTTATAAATATTGCTCCTACAAATTTATGTTTACTTCACCATTATATCAGCAATTGCTTTTATTGATAAACTCCATGGTTTTATGAAGTAATAACAACAAGTTGTACTTGCGAAATATATATTTTCTTGTTGCTTTGTTCCAAGAAGGTACACCTTGATACTTCACTACTTGATTGGTTAAAACCCATGGGCTTTCTGATCAGTGTGACTTGTGAGAGGGGACATTTTCATATACATCTTAAATTTTCCTTATCAAACCCCCAGGTCACTGGGGATGTCTCCCCTAGGCCATCAACCCTAAATAGAAAGAGGCACCCTATTGAGGTGGTAGTGATAGCATAACCTCTAGATACGCCAATTTGCTTTCCATTAACCTTTCCTTTGATCAAATTACAAATTGCGTGATAACATTTTGGTGTCGTTTTCAGGGAACACTGAGTCAATTCTCCTCAAAGATGACACTTCTCGGTAAGCCTTTCCTCAAAAGCCTTTACTTTACAAAGATTACCTAGAGACTCCACTAAGGGTGATCCCCACATCCCCTTGGTAATTTCAAGAGAATTATCAGGTGACTCAACTAATGAAGAAACTAACCATGACTTCTCAATTGGACCCGAGAAACTTCAAACACTTGGACATGAGTAAAATCTTGGGATACTCTAGGGAAATTCCCCCTAAGTACAAAAATTGGCTTCCTAGGTTCACTCGTAGTGATAGGGAGAGAGTCGAATATCACATGGATCATTTATGGGCTTTCCTTCAATTCCACCCTATCAATGATGATGCTTAATATTTGGCAATTAAGCTCTTCTCCGCCACTCTTCATGGAAATGCTAGGAGGTGGTATGACAATCTCCCTAATCCTAGCATCACAACTATGGAAAAATTGGAATAAAACTTTCTCAAAATATGGGGCATTCAGTTAGAAGGCATCCCAGTACTACTAAAAAGACTCGAGCATATAAAACAAACTGAGAATAAAATTGTCAGACAGTTCCATGATAGGTTCGAGGACATACTATATCGAATTCCTAGAAGCCATCGTCATGAAGAAAAATACATCCTTCATATCTATACCAATGCACTCTTAGTGGAAACCTAGATGCGTGTTGCACTAAAAAGGCCTAACTTCACCCTAAAAGGGAATGAAATCACCTTTTCTGCTTGATTTAGGGTTTTATTTTGTCATTTAATCTAAAAAATGGATATTACATGTAAATTGGCCATGTCGGCCTTTTTTACCTAGTTTTGGTCATTGTAACTGTATAAATAAGGGATTTTCCTGTGTATTATTTCATCATCTTTCACTCACACTTGGTGAGGTCTGAAATTTTCACCCTATTTGGGGTTACATGAATGAAGTTTAGTGTGCACTTGTTGAAGGAGGCTAATTTTGGACTATTTTGGAAAACATTTTGGTGGAAGTGTTCAACTAGGGTATTTGCTTGATTATTCTTGATGAATGTAAGTAAGATTTCTGCAATTCTTCTTCATTGAATGGTTATGGTTATGTTTATCGTGCATTTAAATTAAGATTATGAAATTGCTATCTTAAAACCCTAGTAATCCAAACACATGTTATTGTCCTTTCTTTAAGAACTTTCACCTACTAGATTTTGCAAAAGAAACCACTTTTCTTGAAGCTTTTTCTAAGGGAATTTCCATTGCAACACCCTAGAAATTTATTGCTTCATATAAGCCATCATCACTTCATACTTGAGCTAAAGAAGAAGGAAAACTACTAGGGCCCAGGGTCACCTACACCCTAGTAGCTATTTTCCCCCTAGGGTTTGGTAGTTGAACCCTTGGGTTACCAACACTTCAACTATTGACCTCTCTTGTATTTGGTTCTCTTACTATCATATTTTCCTTCAATATTTGTTTCTACTTAAAAGAATCCATTTACCCTAAAAGCACTAATCCAAGATGTGCTATTGAGTGATTGACAAAAAAACTATCAAAACCTATACCTTAAGCCTTCTACTAACCACTCCTAACATTATAATACCTTAATATACTAACTTTGTTGCTTTTGTTACTAAATTAAGCTACAACCATATTTTTCAGCACTAAAATCATCTAAAAGAAATTGAAATTTTTTATTAATGCACCGCCTTACTTGCTTCTGACAAATGATAGAATTTTGATGTTAATAAGTGATTATTCTTGGTCATTTTGAAGCCATTTTAAGGCACTTATTGTGAAGTTATTATCTTATAAATATTGTTGCTACAAATTTTTGTTTACTTCACCATTATATCATCCATTTATTTTATTGATAAAGTCCATGGTTTTATGAAGTACAAACAACAATTTGTACTTGTGAAAGATATATTTTCTTGTTGCTTTGTTCCGGACAGGTACACCTTGATACTTCACTACTTCATTGGTTAAAACCCTTGTACTTTCTGATCACTGTGACTTGTGAGAGGGGACATTTTCATAGACATATTAAATTTTCCTTCTCAAACCCCCAGGTCATCGGGGATGTCTCCCTTGGGCCATCAACCCTAAATAGAAAGATGCATTCTATTGAGGTGGCAGTGATAGGATAACCTCTAGTTACGCCAATTTGCTTTCCATTAACCTTTCCTTTGATCAAAGTACAAATTGCATGATAACATTTTGGTATCGTTGTTGGGGAACACTAAATAAATTCTCCTCAAAGATGACACTTCTCGGTAAGCCTTTCCTCAAAATTATTTACTTTAGAAATCTTACCTAGCAATTCCACTAAGGGTGATCCCCTCACCCCCTTGGTAATTTCAAGAGAATTATCTGGTGACTCCACTAATGAAGAAACTAACCATGACTTCTCAATTGGACATGAGAAACTTCAAACCCTTGGACATGAGTAAAATCTTGGGATACCCTAGGAAAATTCCCCTTAAGTATGAAAATTGGCTCCCTAAGTTCACTGGTAGTGATAGCGAGAGAGTTGACTATCACATGGATGATTTATGGGCTTTCTTTCAATTCCATCCTATCAGTGATGATGACGAAGATTTGTCAATGAAGATCTTCTCCACCACTCTTCATGGCAACTCTAGGAGGTGGTATGACAATCTCCCTAATCCTAACATCACAACTATGGAACAATTGGAATAAACCTTTCTCAAAATATGGGGCATTCAGTTAGAAGAGATCCTAGTACTACTAAAAAGACTCGAGCATATAAAACAAACAGAGAATAAAATTGTTAGACAATTCCAAGATAGGTTCGAGGACATACTATATAGAATTCCTAGAAGCCATCGTCCTGAAGGAAAATACATCCTTCATCTCTATAGCAATGCACTCTTAGTGCATCTAGGTTTTCACCTCAGTAAAAACAGCCCAAGAACGCTCGATGAAGCTCACAACATGGCCACGCAAATGGAGGAGAATATCTTTTTGTCCAAGAGAAAACACATCTTCTCTCTAGGAACCAAGGTTGATGACCCCAAAGGTACCCCAGATACCCTCGGTCTAGAGAGAATATTACTTTCCCTTCATATATTTGAAAGAAGGGAAGAAGTCATCAACCAACAGGAGGTTGAGGAGAGTTATCCTAATAAGTTCTTCCAATATCGTGAGGAAGGGAAATAATTTAATCA
This sequence comes from Picea engelmannii, assembly GCA_009831015.1. Classification (NCBI taxonomy): domain Eukaryota; kingdom Viridiplantae; phylum Streptophyta; class Pinopsida; order Pinales; family Pinaceae; genus Picea; species Picea engelmannii. The sequence continues at coordinate 1,118,942 of ML781051.1, forward strand.
TGCTTTGACCGAAGATAACGAATATATGTTAAAGAGAAAGAGCCTGTAGATATCAAACACAATGATGAATGATCAATATGTTCTCCTCCCTATGATGAAATCCATGAGCCTATTCCTCCTACACAAGAAGAAGAGGATGAGGTTAGTCACTTTCCTTTTCAGGATTTTGATAATACCTTATTCTTTGATCCAGAGAGTGTAGGAGAAATGGAATATTTGGGCAAGGTAGATCCTCCTTGATGTACAGTTGAAGATTTAGAAGCAGGTCTTCCATTTGATGAAGTTATCCAAATACTTGAAGCTCTTGCACAAGAACAAGTAAGCAAGGTGAGTTGTTTCCCTTTCCAAATTTTTAATGATTCTTTATCTTATGATGTGGAAAGTGAAGAAGTCTTGGATGTTTTTACCCCTTCATGCTATAATGAAGATGATGATTTTGTTGATAATATTGAAGAGTTCATACATGTCGGGAAGCGTAATTGGGATGTGATTGGATATGATAGGGATCCCATTTACGAAATTGAGGGCCATGTCCAAAAGTTTTCCTTCCCGTTATCACATGAAGTTACAAATAAATTTGACATATTGCAACAAGGACATGAGATGATTACAGATAATTTCCAAACACCAAGGATGACCTGGTCCTTTATTCTCCTAATGTTTTTGGGTCATACCTTGAGGATTTTGATGAATACTCCTCTGAGCGGTTGGATTTATTCTATGAATAAAGTTATCAACTGTCGTTGTTCTTAGATCTTGATAAGAGTGAGTAAGTTATTTTCTTGAAGCATGATACTTGTGATAAAATTTTCCACCTCCCATTGATTACTTTACCTCGCTATGTCACTAAATGTATGGTTTGGAAACATGTCCCTTATCCCAAGTCTTTTGTAGGACAAAACCTCCTTTTGGAATTTAGGGGAAGGTTGAGTACCTCAAGAAGAATATTACTATCACGGTCTTCCAGCCTCCCTTTAAGAACTTGTTGGTCATTCTTTCAGTTCTTGCTAATCCCTTCCCTTGCCTTGGGTTGTGAACATGTGTAAGGTAGCCACTATTCAGACTCTTTGAGTCAGTATTTTGAACCCTTGAATTTTTAAAATCCCTTCCTGAATTGAGCACTTTCCTGAGAGAATGACTTAGAGCCATTTTGTCCCTCACACCAGGCTCCATGAGCTAGACCTTACAACTCCCAATGTTGCAATAAATTTTCTAACTCGTGTTATTTTTGTTCTTAACTTATCACTGCTTTGGTTTATGATGAATCATAGAGGAAGGTATTGTGAGACATTTCTAGGGTGGTTTCACTGGCTATTTGACTACACCTAGCATTCAACCAACATGTAATTAGGTAGGGATTTGCATTCATTGTAGATACCATCTGTCTTTCATGATAGAGTAGTTGTTTTTCCATTTGTATATATTCTAGCTTTCATTTTCTGTACCATATATGAGTCAGGGGTGATATTACCAACCCAAATGATTACTAATAATATTCTATTGATATCAAGAAGGTCATGGGTCATGCCATAGATGTCAAGGTTCTCATGCTCTCTATGGTGAGTACATTTCCCTGAGTTGGATCTAGTTGTTATCCCCTAGTCTAGGGATAACTAAGGAGATTATGTCTCGAGGGCCACAGGCCCAAGACATGGAGCACCGAGAGACATATTGACTTTAGCCTGGCCCTGTAGGGCTCATATTTCCTTTTTAGCGTCTCCACCTCGTCAGCAGCAACAACATCCATCCCATCAACATGGTCCTTCAGCAGCAATGGGTCTTGCTCCATGAGGTGATGAGTCTCGGTATCATGGTATGTGTCACTCTGATTCTCAAGACATTTGAATATGTGCATTTAATTATTTTACTTCTAATGTGTTCTTGGACCTTATGCCTTTCCACTTTCCCACACCTGGGGAGAATGACAGGAATCCCTAATAAGTTTGTTCCCATAGGTTTTGAGTTTCCACTGGGTGGGTTCATGAAAGGTCATCGTACGTTCCCACCATACTTACCACTTTTCATTTTTTTCCTCTCATCCATCCCATACTTTGATTCAAGCATTGGGTTTTCCAAGATAGCAAAGGGTTGTACCTTACCTTGCAGGAATAAGGGGATAAAGGCCCAGAGGGTAAAAGTAGTTGGCAAAAGATAAAATACAAAAGAACAAAACCTTCAAATGATTCTCCCAGGGATCTCCGAGAAAGAAATAAAAGGCTTCTCAACAAGAAATGGAGAGACCCATAAAATAATAAAATCAAGACCTAGTTGGAGGATAGGGGGTCTCATCCCGAGCCAACCTATTAGTTCCATGGGCATGTAGTGGTATGACACTACCATTCAACTCGTCACCACACCAGGGTACTGGCTCTTAGGGGCATAGCCAAGAGAAAGGGGGTCTCATCATGGGCCAAACTTCTCATCTCCGTGAAATGCTTGTTGGTAACATTCTCACCACTAGTCACCATGCAAGGGAAGTGTCCCTTAACTAGTCTATTGAAATAAAAAGAAATAAGATAAAAAGGATAAAAGGAATGAATGGGATTGGAAAAATTTGCATCCATGACAAGGTGCAACTCACCCTCTTTATAGGCACCCACAGGTAAACCATACATTCCCCTGTCATCACTTCACCCATTTCCCATACATCCCTTACCACCTTATCCACTTACATGGACTGGATTTTTCTTCACCTGGAAACATCCCACGTCCAATGCGAATTATCCCAATAGGACCTCCTAACATCCCCTCCAAACCTGGCTTGTAGAATATCATAACATCTTTGAGCACTTGTCTGGGAAAAGGGGGTTTTATGCACATGTTTAAATAACTTGATTATTAGATGTGAATGACAATGCTATGATCCCTATGAATTATGAGCCCATTGAGGGTGTACTTGTTTTTGTTGGAGGGCCACACCTGAAGGACAGGTACACATGGGGAGATGATTAGTTCAGATGTCCATAGGGATAACATCCCACCAGGTGGTTGTTGAGACCCCATCTAGTGGCAAAGACAGATCATAGGTTTGCACCAGAGAGAGAGGATAACGTTCCACCAGAGACAACATATCAGGCCTAGACCCAGGGGGGTATTTCCCTTCTCAATATGATGTAGGCCTTGAAAGGCCCATGATGTCACCCATGTGACCCTTGATGTAACCCAACTTTTTGGACACTTTGGAGGCAGTTGTGTGCAAGTAGCACGCGTGGCTTGATCCAGAGGCCTTAGGAGGCCTAACATTTTTCTTCTAGAGGTGAACGTTGCACTAAAAAGGCCTAATGTCGCCCTAAAATGGCATGAAGTCACATTTTCTACTTGATTTAGGGTTTTATTTTGTCATTTAATGTAAAAACTAGATATTACATGTAAACTAGCCATGTCGACCTTTTTGACATAATTTTGGTCATTGTAATTATATAAATAAGGGACTTTCCCTTGTATTATTTCATCATCTTTCACTCACACTTTTTGAGGTCTGAAATTTCGCCCTATTTGGGGTTACATGACTGAAAATTTAGTGTGCACTTGTTGAAGGAGGCTAATTTTGGACTATTTTGGAAATTTTCTTGGTGGAAGTGTTCAACTAGGGTATTTGCTTGATGATTCTTGATGAATGTAAGTAAGATTTCTACAATTCTTCTTCAATGAATGGTTATGGTTATTTTTATCTTGCATTTACATTAAGATTATGAAATTTCTAGCTTAAAACCCTAAGAATCCAAGTACATGTTATTGTCCTTTCTTTAAGAGCTTTGACCTACTAGATTTTGCCAAGAAACCAATTTTCTTGAAGCTTTTGCTAAGTGAATTGCCATTGCAATGCCCTAGCACTTTATTGCTTCATCTAAGCCATCATTACTTCATCCTTGAGCTAAAGAAGGATAAAAACTACTAGGGCCCGGGGTTACCTACACCCTAGTAGCTATTCCCCCCCTAGGGTTTGGTAGTTGAAGCCTTGGGTTACAAACACTTCAACTATTGACCTCTCTTGTATTTGATTCTCTTACTATCATATTTCCCTTCAAGATTTTATGCTACTTAAAAGACTCCATTTACCCTAAAGGCACTAATCCAAGACTTGCTATTGAGTGATTGACAAAAACAATTATCAAAACCTATACCTTAAGCCTTCTACTAACCACTCCTAATATTAGAATAGCCTAATCTACTAACTTTGTTGTTGTTGTTGCTAAAGTAAGCTACAACCATATTTTGCAGCACTAAAAGCATCTAAAAGAATTTGAAAAAGTTGATTAATGCATTTCCTTACTTGCTTCTCACAAATGCTAGTATTTTGATGTTAATAAGTGATTATTCTTGGTCATTTTGAAGCCATTTTAAGGCACTTATTGTGAAGTTATTATCTTATAAATATTGCTGCTACAAATGTTTGTTTACTTCACCATTATATTAGCCATTTCTTTTATTGATAAAGTTCATGGTTTTATGAAGTACTAACAGCAAGTTGTACTTACGAAAGTTATATTTTCTTGTTGCTTTGTTCTGGACAGGTACACCTTGATACTTCACTACTTCATTGGTTAAAACCCCTAGACTTTCTTATCGGTGTGACTTGTGAGAGGGGACATTTTCATAGACATCTTAACTTTTCCTTCTCAAAACCCCAGGTCACCAGGGACGTTTCCCATAGGCCATCAAACCTAAATAGAAAGAGGCATCCTATTGAGGTGACAGTGATAGGATAACCTCTAGTTACGCCAATTTTCTTTCCATTAACCTTTCCTTTGATCAAATTACATTTGGATCAACAACCTTTAGATGCACTTGAGTCATGGGTGGTTTAGTGCCACTTTCAAGCTATTTTTTATTTTTCTACTTCGTTTTTTTTCATCTTTTGCACTTTTGTTTACCAATTTAAATGAGTTCTGCTCCATTTCAATGGAGGGTTTTAAACATTACTTTGATCTTGAGTTTTTTGTTTCATTGGACAACTCTTAGAAAAAAAATTATACTCATAAAAGGTGTTGCATTTGAAAGGAAGGTATTAATATTTGTTGGTGTCTTCAACCATCCATCTTAATTTGCATTTCTTCTATCAAGTCTTTCTCCATATTTACTAGTGATCTATTATCTATTGCTATAAATTCCACGATTATATGAATGAAGAGAAAGGATATATATAAATATAAAAATCAATATAGTTGCAAACCTTATTCTAATGGGTGACAAGGAAATATATATTGAATATATTAGCTCCTAACAATGAAGGGTATTGAGGTGGCCCAAGATGACATGTTAAAAAAAACCACACTATGTTACCAATCTAGACTCAAAAAACACAACCAAACTAGGTTATCGATCTACACTTAAAAAATAAAATAAATCTAGGAAGCACGCACAAAAATTTTAAAACACACACAGAGGAAACTCAAATTTGCATAATTGGTGCTTCTATTAAACTATAATTTTACGTATTTTCATGTATATCCATCAATGGGTTTCAACTTCTAAATAATGATAGAGCTATATGCTCTTCCACCTACAAGTGGTTCAAAACAGGGACAAATAAAAGAAAACACAATTTATTTACCTTAGTTTTATATGCTTCATTGTTATTGCAAAAATATTCTTCCTTCTATATCTCTTCTTTTTTTCTTTACATTCTCAATACATTCATTATCTTCTTTGTCTCCATTTTTTCTATTTTCTTTCCTCAATATATGTTGGAACATCCACACTATTGTACCTAATAGTCTATGTTATTGAGAGTTCTACACAATTTCCTGGTAGAAATGTCTCTTATTCTTCTTTCTTTTCTCTATATTCATCTCCACTCTCCTCCCTTTCCTCTTCAAAAGAAACTCTCTTCAATGTGAGGACAAGTTCCTCTCTTTGCTCCTCCAGTTATTATTTTCTTACTTCTCCATTTTTCCTCCTCTTCTCAACTTTTTTCTCTAAGAGGGTCATCTCCCCCTCAAAAATTGTATTTTATCATGAGAATCCCCTCTCCCTTCATTAAAACTCAATGACTCTCTTAAATAAAGTTAAAGTCCATCTCATAAAATAAATGAGGCTCACCATTTCAAGCCACGCTAAATGGAACCCCCTTAAACCAACCAAAATTAATGTGAATTAAGTCCATAAAGAAAATGTCCCAACCACCCATCATCTTTATAAAAAATTCACGTGGAGCCTTAGGGAGCCTACTAAACTCAAATGCATTAAATAATCGCTAAGTGGGAAGTGTGGACTATGGATGGAGGGGAAATGATCCAATAGTTGAGAGGGAATTTGGAGGGAAAATCAATTCAGATCACTCCATAACCCATGTGCTTTGAAATTCATGTTGGAGGTAAAATAGGATGACATCACTTGGTAGCCCAATTGCTCCAAATTAAAACCCCAAATTCTTGTGTGACTAGGACACACTTGCATGAGACTTCATTGTTAAGAAGAAATGTGATCTCTCACTCACTAAACCAGTAGAATAAAAATAGAAATGTCTAACGATTCATTCCAACCGTACTTCCATTAATGTGCATGTCATTTCGACATGCACATAGGTGAATTTGTGCATCTTTTACTTCTTCCTTCAATTCCACACCTTGAACCATTCTTGGTTATGCACTTTGGCAATGGATATTTTCCCATGGCTCATTGAGCCTTTATCCACTACAATAATATCTCTCATGGATTGAGATGACTCCATATCCAACTCAATAAAACCCATTGTGCCTCCTATTTTCCACTCACACTTGAAATTGCAATGATTTATTCTTAAGACACTACACAACAAACACCAATTCCTTTTGATTTTGCATGGACACAATAAGGTCCCTCCTACTGTTTTCTCCATCTCCTTCATTGGCATAATTCCCACCAATTATATTTTTCCACTTCACAACCCATTGGTGGAATCTTCTTCTTTGGTGCTTCAAGGAACATGAACCTTTTCAATGTGCCCCCTTCCTAGATTTCATTGCTTATATGTTGTGGAAATAGGTAAGAAGAATATGTTACTTTACCATTTTGTTTCTTACTAAGATGCTCCTTTAGGTTTTCCTTCCAAGTTTTCTTCTACATTATTTTCATTGGTCAGTTTTTGAAGATATTGGGAATTCCTTAGCTAGATGTACCTGAAAACCAATCTTGAGAAAATTAAGATGGGTTTTTCTCACATATGCATGAATCTACATTGAGATTGATATAAACAAAGGGATACCAAACAAGATGATACTATAGAAGGAAAATTTAAGATGGGTTCAAGTCCTTGATTATGAGAATATAGTTTTGATATTGGCTTTGGCAACAAACAAGACACCTTTAGGACTTTTTTCCCCAACTCACTAAAAATTTAACAAAGGAAAAAAACCTAAACAAACACTTCCAAACTTTTTAACAACTGTACTCAAATGTTGAAGAGGATAAGATTGAAAAAATCAGATAACTACAAGATTAGGGAAGGATAGAATTTCCTCTCTATAAGTGCAACGTGAGGAATCAAATTTTCCTTTAGAGACTAGCGAAGAAAATAATTTACCAAGCCTTCCCCCTTGAGATTGGTTGTGGTAAATGAATCCCCACCGTGAGGAATGAAGAGACTTCATATATCCAACAATTCTGAATTTGATAAGAAATTGGTGCTCCACATAGATGCTAAAAATCCAAATTGAAAATTACAGTTAGTTGCCATGGAACCTTCTCTAAGAAGATGGCATGAGGTTAAAAGGGGAAAAAGAGAAAAATGATAAGATTGAGGATTATTTTTTATCAGGACAGAAGTGAAATGTCCTTTAAATATACAATGCATAAGAAAATTCAATTTCCATTCATAGGAACCTCATATATGTGGTAATTGAAACTATTTGTACAACAACAAAATAATGACTAGGCATAACACTTTTTCATGATTACCAACAACCAGAAGTCATAACACGTTTTCATGATTTCCAACAACTAAAAATTCTAACCAAACCTTCATCAATCTCAAAATTGGATAAGAAAACCCCATTTATCTTTGTAGTTGTTAAAATGATCTATATGGAAGCTCCACAAAAATTTAGTGTTTTATTGTATTTACTCTCCTCTGAGCCTTCTTTTATATTAGTTTAGATTTTATGTTATTTCATTCAAGTTTATATTGCAGTGGTTTGTGCAAAACAAAATTATTCTATTTTGTTAATAACTACATCAAAATAAGATTAACATTTTTTCAAACCATTATTAAATATATTGAACATATGTTTCTTAAGATGTGTGGAGATAAAATGTGTACAAAATATTGAAACGTCCAATGTTTCAATATTCAAAAAACTCACCCTAGCTCGCTTTCTTGTTTCAATAAACTTCAATATTTCATCGGAAAAACTCCTCTTTCATTAAATATTCATACGATTTTATTCAAAAAACTCCACAATTTCACCTAGATGAACAAGACATCATGGCTAGTTTTGATGTTGTGTCCTTATTTACCAAATCCTAGTTCTAGAATCCTTTAACCTTATCTCTAAACTGGTGGACCCTGAAACCTTTAACCTTATTAAAATATGTCACAACTCAACTTTCTTCAACTTTAAATGGATATGTTATGAACAAACATAAGGTACAATGATGGGGGTCCTCCTTATCCCTAGTTATCGCCAAAATTTTTATGGAACATTTTGAATCCTTAGCCTTAAATAGATTTCATCTTAAGCCCAAGTGTGTGTTTTGCTTTGTCGAGGATACCTTCATTGTTTGGCCTCGTGGCCATCCCTCTCTAACCTCTTTCTTCAACCATATTAACAACATTTCACCCCATATCAAATTTACTATGGAAATACAAAATGAAACTCTATCCCCTTCTTCTCATCACCTGCATTCTTGAAGGCACCCTCACCCACCAAGTTTATAGGAAAAATGCTCACATCGATTGATACCTTCATGCCCTTTCTCACCATCACCCTGACCAAAAAATTGATTTTCTTAATACTCTTTGCAATATCTCTATTTCCCCCATCTTGTAAATATAATTATATTATTGCTAAAATACTATGGATAGATATGTTATGAGTGGATTTTGGGAAATGTTGACCTTTGCTAAAGAAGGTAGTGTGAATATTTATGTTATTAAATAAAATGAAAATTGTTGAATAAATGTTGAAGGTGTTGCCTATATAGATTATGTTACCATAAGAGGTGATGGTGAAGGGAACCATGAATGGTCGAGATAACCCATGTTAGGCAATACTATGTTGAATTAAAAATGTTAAAACCTAGAACTGCCCTCTATTCTAGAAAATTTATTTACCATTCAAGCTGGTGGTTGGGTGATCCTACTCAAAAATCAATGAGAGAATGAGAATAGTACCCATTTGGAAGTTTCTGATCCGACCCACGAATTGGGGGATTTGACCCATACGATCTTTTGTAGAAGGAAATAAAAAGAGGAAAATTGTGAGAAGAGAGGGAGAGGATACACACGAATGGGTTTGGGGACCAAGATATAAAGAATAGCATGTGAAGCTCCTTTGGTTCTGAGGAGAGCTAATAAAATATATCGTTTTGGGTACAAAAATTGTTTGGCAGTGTCTTCAAATCAAGTTGATAAACGAGGCTGCAAAATTTTTATTGATTGGGTGAGAAATCACATAAAGACTCCTTTTTTGGTGGATTGAAGATTGGGTTTTCAGGTTCCTATGGGAGAAGGAGAGTAACCTTTGTCCATTGTTGATTGTTGAGTAAAAGAAAAAATTTCTCTTATGGCAACATACTTTGTCTAGGGGTGGCCAGTTGTGAAAACACTAGGAGCAGTTGTTCCTATGGTTGGGTGGAAAGTGGACACCCTTCAATAATTTCTAGCACTTCTAGATTTTAGATAAGTATATGTTTGCCTAATCTATGCAAAGGTTAAGTTCAAAGATATTGTAGAATGTGTTTTGGAGCAGTGTGAATTCATTTTTTTGCTAAAGATAGCTTGATAAATTTATGTGTAATTATGAGAATGTTACAATTGAATTTTTTTTGGTTGATAACCTCACTTATTGACTTCCTATGTTTAAAAAAAGAAAGATTGTTGTGAGTGAATGATGTGGATTAGAATAAGGGGAAAATGTGTTTAAAAAAAGAAAAATTGTTGTGAGTGAATGATGTGGATTAGAATAAGGGGAAAATGTTGATTGAGTAATTACAACCTATTTTATGTATTAATGGTGAAGATTAAATAGTTAGAATCTTCACAAAACATCTAAAAAGGAAAATGTATGATTTGTGCATAATAATGTTTTACCCTAAGTTCCTGAAACCTTATTGTGAGGATATCACATCTGTGTTTAGCCTTAAGAGAATAGGCCAAACATTGAAAAGAGGCAGAAAGTTATTTTAAGTAGATGTTAAGAAAAAAAATGAGAAATTAATATACAATTTCCTAATTGAAATAAAAATAAAGAGGCTCGTAAATTTTATTTGGGTATTTATAAACATTTATGTTGAATTATATTACATTCCTTACATTCCAGGAAAGAATACTTAACTTGTGGTGGGTTGTAAATTCTGGTATAAATTTAAGATTTTTTGTGAGAGATTTTTTGTCTCAAGACAATTTTTCTAAGTTATATGGTTAAGAGTGGGCCTAATGGTTAAGAACATGTGTTTCCTCTTACATGGTCACAGGTTCAAATCTAGAGGGGGGTAGGGTATGTATACCTTCGTAGACTTTACCAGTTAAATCGTTGGGCGGAGGGGGGTCCCTTGTCCCACAAACAAGGGGGTCTCATACACCAATTTGGTAACAATATTAAATTACCCCAACCATATTGCAAATAGATAACTTAATTATATATGATGTAAACTTTATATTAAATAGGAATAATGGACCCCCGAATTCCATAATATAATAAATTAATTTATAAGTGAAAAAAAAAATCACAAGATATTAAATAAAATAAGGTTTAATTAACTTTAATTATTGTTATATAAATAAAATATTAAAGAGTGAGATTTTAATGTAATATAAAATAATTAATTCAATAAGATTATAATGAATGGATAAATGGCAACACCTGGTTGGGTGAGTCTTTTTACTCTACAATGACGCCAACGTGACATGAAGGCCATGTGTCAGTTGACGTGGCATAGATGTGACGTGTATTGCTATGGTGGCAGGTACACGGTGGAAGATGAGTGGATGACAAGTGGCAAGTGAGTGGGTGTCGTGGTGGCGGGCATCTGTCGGTTTGGAGGAGCCACGAGTCTGGGACACACACCATGCCCATGTTTATTTCGGGGGGTCTTGTGTGGTTATGTTAACCCCAAGCCTGGGGAGGGCACAATCCCCCGATGTGTGACATGTCAACCAGGCCCAAACCTCAGTTGGGCTTTCTAGCCCCTCTACCCCTAGTTAAAATTCGGACATGTAGGGGGGTCATGATGGAATGAGGGTCACTGATCTAAATCGTGATTGATCTCGGTCGTTGACCTCAATCCTTTGACTTTCCAAAGGAGGGGAAAGGTTTGTTAACGTGATATGATTCAACTCAATGCTGATATGCATGAAAGAATCCATGTTCCCCTCAAAGATGATGTTTAGGACACGTCAGTACCACATCAAATTGGTATTGTGGCATGGATGCCACGTGGCATTACAGAGACTTTGATTGAAGAAGGCCTAAAACTTTGGAAGGCAATAACTTTTGTTCTAGAGATCGGATTTGGTCATAATTATAGTCATTGGAGAGCTCTTGATGAGCAGAAGACAATGATACCCTCCAGAAGAGACTTAGGGATGGTTAAAGAAAAATGAAATTTTAATACCCCATCTCTTTAAAAGGTACTTAGGGGGTTGGGTGTCTTAAACTCTCATTTCTTGAGCCATTCGAATTTTTGAACCTCATTTCCTTGAGAGAGAAAAATCCCACTTAACTAAGGCCCTTGTGGTCAATGATTATTCAACTTCTCAAGTTAACAAGGTCTTTCATTCAATCCTCCATTCTAAATCTAAAAACTAGCATTCATCTTCCCCACCCTTATCTCTCATTTCTCTTCCCTATATCCAAGGTACCACAAATCACATATCTAATATTCTAACAAAAAAGAATATTAAAGGTGTCTTTAAACCACATAAAACCTTGAAACAATTATTTAGAAATGCTAAAGATAAATATGATCCCATGTTTAGCTAAGGAGTTTACAAAATTCCTTTATGTGGCAATTCATACATAGGACGAACTGGTAGATCATTTAAATCCCTTATCAAAGAACATATAGTTGATAGCTTCCATAATGGTATCTCTAAGCCAGTTATCGCCCAACACAACCTATTTATCTAATCATGTCATTTTCTTTAACCAAACTAAAATTCTAGTGTGAGAAGCCTAATAATTTTAATCCAAAAGATGATCTTACTCAATTTTAGAAACTCACTATTCATCATATTGATCATTAGCCTTGTTCTTTTTAAATATTTTATTTTATTTTATTTATTTATTATTATTATCATTATTATTATTATTATTATTTAATTTTCTATTGCTTTTCATTTCTTGGTTTAATTTTACCTTTTACCTAAGGTCTATTTATATTCATTAATTTCCTCCCCTTTTTATCCTCATTTTAGCCATTTTTTTTAACTCCTTGGATATACAAATTTAACAAATTATATTTCTTAAACTTTGTTTTCAACCTTTTTCTTTTAATTTCAATCTTAATGTTAACATTAAATAACTTTTATGTCCAACCACTCTTTTACTATTTTAATAATTTTTCACAACTAATGAAACTCTTTTCTCCACAACTATTAACCTTTCTTTGTAATCTTATAAACATTGGACTTTTGATAAATGAAATATCCACTAAAAAAGTTGGGTAGAATGTCTACTTAAAACATTAGATGTTTCAATATTTTATATCTAAAAAGTTTAAAAAACATTATGAATAAATGTGAAAAGCTACACTCTCATATATTAATCATATATATTAAACTTGTTTTCATAATTATATTTCAAAATAAAATAATATGAATTTATTTAAAATAAATAAATACAATTAACACTTCTTAATATAATATTATCTCAAAAATACAGTGCATTGCAAATATTTGTTTTCAACATCATGACATATTTACCCTATGTAAGAGGTCACCTTTTTCTTTTCAATGAAAATCATAATGCATTTTAGGCTTCTCAAGATTGATTTGTGATTTGGAAAATAAACCCTTTTGCAAAAATTATTTAGAACCTTGCAAATTTTTATTAGAACTTTGATCTAACAATGGTGTTTTAAGACTTTTCAAACTTCCCACAAAGTGCTTAAAGGGCACTCAAAACGTTTTGTTATTGTAAGCCTTGTATGCTATGGGTGGTTGTGTCAATTCTACCAATAATTTAAAATAATTATAATTATGTCCAAAGACGTATATCTATTGATAATGGGCAGATTTAATAGGGGTTTAATGCTTAATAAGTTTTCTATGGACAGGATTAAATATGGCTGGAATATTCTTAGTAGTCACACAAAATAAATGGCTGTGATTTCAATCATTAACTTCCTAGCTATTATAAAGACATCTGTTTATGTGTTTACTTTTTTACATTTACCTAATCATATTTAAAAATTACTTTGATAGCTCACTGATTGCCACCTAAGTGATTAACATAAATTAAAATATTAACACAGATAAATGAAGCTCAACCGTTTATTTGTTAATCAATAATAAAATTTAATATATTCTTTTAAGAATTATTTTCATCTTATCAACCTTTCGGCGTTGATCAGCCACAATTATGTGACTATGCTAGTCTATATAAATTCTAAACATGAAAATTTCTAAATTTCTAGTCGAATTATTACCATTCAAAACAAAAGTTAGGGTTGATCCAGTTTTAATCTGGTCAGCACGCTTACGTCTTCTATTGACACAATGAAAGTTTTTAGTAATCCAGAGCCAGAGAAAGCAGTATATATATATATATATATATATATATATATATATATATGTATACTAATAATGTTATACGTTCAGACTTACATTATGCCGTATCATTGATTTGCAACGTGGTACAGATTCCATCTTCATGACAATAAAATATGACTATGTATGGTATCTGTACAAAGTTCACATTCCATTTTTTCAATTATGTCATGCGTTGACACTGACATCACACCGTATCATTTGCTTTGAAACGTGGTACAGATTCCATCCCCATGACAGTAAAATATGGCTATGTATGGTTTCTGTGCAAAGTTCGTATTACAGTTTTTATGCAGATATTTGAAGTTATGTATGCTGGGTTGTATACGGTTGGATGGGAAGTTACGCCAGTATGCTAAATCCGGGTGTTCATTCTTCGCCCTAATTTTCTTCCTCGATTTGTGTCTCTTTGTTTTTCGAAATTGTTTTGATTTTGAAAAATCGTGTGCTATCTTTCACATCCATTCGGACTGTGAATCGCATATTTTTTTTATCTGTAAGGGAAAGTTTACTAACACAAGGAAGCTTTTCTCAGTCGTTCAGAAAGATCCTTCTGTGAAGTCCTTTGGAAATGGCTTGTACTAAAAGCCAGCTGAGGACTCTTCCTTTACTTGTCTCTGCCATTCTACTACTTTTCACTGCAAACTCTATTCGATCTTTTGAGAAGTCTTTATTTCATTCCATTGTGTCAGCACACCCCATTCGAAGTTATCATAATACCCCATTCGAAGTTATCATGGTTTTAGTTATGAATCTAAAACCATATTTTGATACCCAATTCCAAGTTATTAGGACTAGTCAATTAATTTTTTAAGGTAGCTAATTATGGTGTTGGTTAAACGTTTTATCTTTTAGGTTCTTTTAGTAGGAATTTGGTGATGTAAATTTGAATTAAATAGCTATTTTATGTTGTTTAAATTGCATTTCTGAATGCATAAATAGATTCAGTGTACTGAAAAACCCTGGAGTTCTCAGAGTATACAAACTTAGCCACTCAAATATGCAGATCCAACCATTCATCACTAAATTTCGAACAATCAAGCCAAAAAAATTGCCAAAAAACAACCAAAAAAATAGATAATTTAAACTACTGCTTATTTTTTTCATATATTCAGTTATTTATGAATCTAAAACCATATTTTGGGATTGTTATCATTATGGTTTATTATTTTTTCAAATATTTAATTATTTATGAGTCTAAAACCATAGTTTCTAATAGTTATTGTTATTTAAGTGGATAGAAATCTCTATATTTTTTTAATAGTTATTGTTATTTAAGTGGATAGACATCTCTATAAAAAGTGGGTGCAAAATTAGATTAGACAACTTTAAATATTTTATTTTTTTTATTTTTTAGTAATCATTATTAAAATCTAGTTATGTAATTGTTGATTAAATTATAATTTTTCATTACTTAAATGTATTTTTAATATATAAATTTATTTAGTATCATTCGTGGCCATTTCAAGTTGGCAATTAAGAGCATTCGTGGCCATTTCAAGGTGGCAATTAAGAGCATTCGTGGCCATTTCAAGTTGGCAATTAAGGGTTTCAGCCATTTATCAGCAAGTTGGCATTCTTCCTGTAATTCCGCTTCCTCCACGCTTGGAGTGTTTCATATGTAACCCTTTCCATTGCTTTCTATTTGTACATGAATTGGCATTGAGCATTAAAATGAGGCTTTCCTGGTCTGTAGTGATGAGAAGGTCGAGTTGAACAAAATCCCTTGAAGTGCAAAAGAAAACATTTCATTGTGACTCACAATTAATGATTATGTTTGCAGCTCAGAACAAACGGCGATATAAGGTACATAGACCCCTTGCCTTGCCTTACTGTTATTTGTTTGTTCGGCACATTGTCCCTGCCTTGTTTTAACAAGTTGAATTTTGGGTTTTACAGTTTTGGTTTATGGGTTTAACAATGTTTGTCAATCACTTTTATTTGGTAGGTTTTGTTTTGATTTTTGGTGTTTCAAAGACGAATAGAAAGAAGGTCCTAGAAATGGTTGATTCATGTTGGATTTAGTTTTATTTTGATTTTAGCTGTTTCCAAGATGGATAGTATAAGGCCCTTGTCTTGAATGGATTCAGGTGCTTCCACCACATGATCACTTGAGTGGTCAATGATTAGCACAGATAAACATAAAAAATGGATGATGCCTAGATGAATTGACTTTGGATGCCTTGGCCCATTTGCAAGGCACACTTCAGACAAGTCAAGTGTGTATGTTGATAGACAAGGTGCACCACAGACAATGGCAACTCGCACTAGTCGGAGGCACTAAGATAAACTTGGAAGAGAACTTGGATAAAGCAGAAAAAGGTTTCAATGGGAAACATCATTCATAGATATGCACTTGGCATGATGGACAAGAGTGGCTTAGAGAGTTGATGACTTGGGTGCCTAGACTATATATAGATCGACGAAGTTGGGCAGTCCACACTTGGGAGTTACAACATAGAGTCAAAGTGCTTTTGGTCACAAGTAGCCATGCACTACAACAATGGGACACACTCATTGAGCATACACCATTAGCCACACATCCATTGGGTGCACTGTTAGAAATAATAGGTGTGCTTGTTTAACCATAGACAATATAACAATATTCTCACCCAACCATAGGCCGAAGCCACCTTCGAGCACCTTAACCTTGACAGAGAATAATTCTAAAAGCAAACCCTAGGCCTAATAGCCAATCAATGTAGTGTACATATCTCTAGAGCTAGAACACAAGGCAGAAAGTCCAAACCATAACCAATAGAAAGTCCAAGCCTAAACCGAGAATACAGGTTGCAGTAGTTGCAGCTGCAGCTACTCTCCAGACTTGCGCACTTACTTAGTTTCTGCAATGCACACTCTTACATTTATGCAATTGCAAGCTGTGTGTATCAAATGAGATCTGGAGTCCTGTATTTATACTACTTCTTTTTAGCTATCTAGTCCGACTTCTCATTCTGGAGGCTAAAAACTCAATATTAAATATTTCCTTTAGCCGACTTGTCTTCTAGGGTTATGTCCAAATCTTTAGGGTTTCTTCTTGCTTCTCGGAATATTATATTCTTGTCATGGTTACACATGGAGGTTAATATCTCCCGCAACTACCATAATATCAACACTCCCTCCTAGCTAGGGAGGTATTGAAAGCAATGGTATTGAGCACAAACATATCATTCAATCGGTAGCATCATCATAGTCATACATGTTATCTCATGATTAGATCACGAGCACCCTCATCATTATCAATATCATATGATAGCATCAATTGCATCATCTCTCGAAGCCATACTCCATCTGAGTAATCAAGAATGATAATGAATAAGTCACTCACTCCACAGAGTGATACAAGAACCATTCTTCTAATCCAAACATATGTCCTAGAAGAATAACTATTTCAACAGATGCCAGAAGCCACGCCATGGGCTACAAGGACTATTCTTCTAATTCAAACATATGTCCTAGAAGAATAAATGTCCTGGACCATTTTCCGTCTGGAGAATGTTTGTCCATCAGCACACTGACTATCCATCTAGATGATAATCATTTTCAACACTATTGATAGTCTACATGGCAATCGAAACAATTCCATTCAATAGAACAAAATTGTGTCTATCCATAGTAGTACACAACTACTATCCAGTGGTACAAAACCACACCAAGTAGCACACTGCTACTTAATCAGTGACACATAGTCACAACCAGTTGAACACATCCACCACAGTAGCATACATCTACTTTCCAGAGACATACAGTCTCCATAGCAATCATATCATCTTATATCAACCTGCATAGAAACAATATCATGATATAAACTGAGTCATCTGGGCCATTCTTCCACTCACATATGTGAGATTTGGAAGATAATTTGTCCTCATAATGTAAAACATCATCCATGGGCTATCTGGAATATTCTTCTCAAGCATAGAATAATAATTGTCCCTAATTTCTAAGCCTACACCATTCACCTAACTGGGCCATTCCTCCAACACTAGTCATAGTGCAACCTGGAGAGAATGAGTCTGACCTAGGGAATTCATGTCCCTGATTGTTGAACATGGACCATTTACCTAATTGGTTCATTCCTCTGGCACTAATAATAGTACAACCTAGATAGAATGAGTCTTCCCTAGGGAATGACTGTCCGGACCATTTCCTAATGGAAATGACTATCATGCACCAACCTCCAAAACGAACCATTCTTCGAAACTGCTCACAACTGTGAACTTTGAAAGAATGAATTCCCGGTGAGGTGGACCATTCTACTTCACCACTACTCAGAGTGATTTCCAAGAAGAATGATTGTCCTACACCATTCCCCCACACTAGCCACAAAGGGAATCTCTATCTATGGTACATCAACAATCTATCAGACCATTTTTATTATATGAAAATGATTATCCGATATAGACCATTTTTTGAACTGGAAAATGCCTATCCGTCAGAAATCTCAAACCACTTTCCGAACTGGAAAGGAAATGCTCATCTTAGACCATTTTTTGAACTGAAAAATGATTGTCCATAAATCAATAACACATCAATTCTCCCTCCCAACCTGAGAGTAATCTCTTCATTTTTCAATAAGAAAGTCGTCTCCATGAGCCCCATCTTGTTTCTTAAGCACGCAAATCTTTCATCTTGGACAAAGGCTTTACCAAAATATATGTTTATGTGCTCATCTGTGGAGATATATTGGAGAACCACTTCTCTTTTCTAGACTTCATCACGAAGAATGTAATGCTTGATCTCAATGTACTTCGGTCTGTCATGGAACATTAGTTTTATCTAAAGGCTTCATATAGCCCTGATCATTACAATATATCATGGTCGAATCCAACACTTTTGTTTCCTGCTAGCTCATGACATCGTGGCAAGGCTCAAACTGAAACATATCCAAGTAGCACTTCTTTTGTCATCATGAGATTTTTTCATGGATTAGCAATCCATTATCCCGGACTTTTGAGTAGCTATTCTGATACACTATCTCTTTTATATAAAGTTCTTACCACGCTTCTACTGTATATGAGATACTCTGCATCAAGTTGTTTGAATCCATACAAGGTCTTCTTATATCTGCGTACATGGGTCTCTTTCTGGTATACCTCAAAAACTTGAGATTGCTTTACATAAGCTTCTTCCTCAAATGCTCTATTGGGAAAATAGTCTTTTACAACCAGCTGATGTAAACTTCAATCCATGGATACTGCAAGAGATATAATATCTCAGATAGAGGCATATCTAGTTTATGGGAACAAGCTGTTATCATAGTCTTCTCCTCCTTCTGAAAGGACCTCTAGTTTTGAATCTCGCAATGCTTCCATTCATAATCCTTTTTCACAATTTTTTACATATATTGCTCTTCATCATAACTTCCATTTCTTCTGCTTGATTGCTTCTAGTGGGTTCAAACCAAACTGGTAGCCCTGTGATTCTCGGTATAATAATTGGTTGTTCTGGATTTTCTTTCTCTCTTGGAATCTTCATGCTCTTCCTCATGTTTCTCTTTATCTATTGGGTCCATGGAGTTTTATATAGATTCCATGCCATGAATATTCCAAATTCTTCCTTTCATCATAGGATCATGGATGTAGATGGACAACCAAGAATACTTTAAGGCTTGTTTTCGAAGAATACTTCTTCTAAAGTTAAATTGAACATGTGTTGCTTTTCATGGCTGCTAACTTCAATGGAAACATGGATAGATACTTCATAATCCTCAATGGATCATATTATTTAGGATTAGCTCCCTCCTAATCCTTGCTTCATGCATGAATGCATGTTCTTATTTTGGAATTATGTAATCAAATCCCTCCATTTAAGAGAGTCCATGCTTCCATTTGCATCCATATTGCCTTCTACAAGGTGTCACAAGTCTTTTTCTAATTTCCTCTTGATTGTTGACTTCTTTATGTTTTGACTTCTTTTGGGTCTCTTCAAGTTTGATTCTGATTTCGGCTTATTTGGCAGTTGTTACTTATATAATAGCTTCCATGGGAATTGTTACCAAGGGTTGTCAATGTACTTCATATTTTCATGTGTATTGCTTGACTTATATTCATCATGATAGAAATCCTTATCTTGTTATTCTTCCATTGTTTCACTTAAACATTTTATCTTGTAAGAAATATGTATGCAAGATATGTATAGAAACTATGTAAACATGGTATGTACAAGAACTATGAAGAATATCATTACCGTGTTTTAGAAGAAGAAATATGTTTTATCCTGCTTGGCCTTATTTGAGGGTTCCCTTTCTTTGTCAACTAATGCTTCATGTGTTTCCTTCCTTTTCTTTAACTTGGGACAATGATTCTTGTAGTGACCATATTTTCAACAGTTGAAGCATTGTATTTTTGACATATCTTTCTCTTGATTTGGTTTCTTCCTTGAGTCAAACTTTTTCTTATTCCTGAATTTATTAAACTTTGTTGTGTAGGCTTGCTCATCATCTTTCCTTTGGAATTTCTCTTTTGCGCTAATCCTTGATTATTCTTGTGCACAACAAGTCCAAATTTCTTCAAATGTGGGATACTCCTTCCTTGTGTTCATGCTTGCGGAAAATGCATCCCATGTCTTGGGAAGACCATTGAGTACTATATTTACCAGTTCCTTCTCTCAAATGATTTCTTTAATAGCTTGTAGTTGATCTCTTAACTGAGAGATGCTCACAAAGTATGATGTTATGTTGTCATCATCATTGATTTTCATGTCACGGAGCTCATTCTTCAGACTCATTACTTGTCCAATGTTTCTGATTGAGAAGAGGTTAGTTAGGGCATCGTACATTTTCTTAGATGAGTCAAGATGAGAGATATAGGGGATCAAGTGGTGTTTTACAAAGTCCACTATGATACTCATGGAATTGATGTCATTGTCCTTGAACTTCTCCATAATTGCAACGTTCTAAGGTTCCTTCTCTTTTCCTTCTTCAACTTGTGGTTCCACAATATTTCCTTTCACGATATCCAACACTTTATTTTCGGTAAGGATGAGGTCAATCCTTGTCGTCCATGCCATGAAGTTAGAAGCCCCTTCTAACTTGTTTTCTGACTTCATAGAGTAAGTCATGACTGCTTTGACTTGGTCAATCTTTGACTTTGACCAAAAACTCAAACTTGGCATCTTTGCTTGATGAGAGTACCAAGAGGTGCACTGGGTTAGGGCACACTAGGCTATCTAGAAATTAGGTCAATCTCTTCACTTAAGTTGCCTCAGCAAGAGAGTTAGGGTTTCTTTGTTGCAACAAAAATTTGACTGCAACTGCAACTGTAACTGAGCAAAATCCTCCCAATCTATCTTCTAGCAATTAGACTGTCTAAAGATAGTGTGGGCCCATGACCTGTTAGAAATAATAGGTGTGATCGTTTAACCATAGACAATATAACAATATTGTCACCCAACCATAGGTCGAAGCCACCCCCGAGCACCTTAACCTTGACAGAGAATAATTCTAGAAGAAAACCCTAGGCCTAATAGCCAATCAATGTAGCATACCTATCTCCAGAGCTAGCACACAAGGAATAAATTCCAAAACATAACCAATATAAATTCTAGGCCTAAACCGAGAATACAGGTTGCAGTTGTTGCAGCTACAGCTACTCTCCATACTTGTGCACTTACTTACTTTCTGCAGTGCGCACTCTTACATTTCTATAGTTACGAGCTGTGTGTATCAAATGAGATTCGGTGTCCTATATTTATACTTATTCTCTTTAGCTTTCTGGGCCGACTTCTCATTCTAGAGGCTAAAAAATCAATATTAAATATTTCCTTTAGTCGACTTGTCTTCTAGGGTTATATCCAAATATTTAGGGTTTCTTCTTGCTTCCCAAAATATTCTATTCTTTTCAGGGTTAGATCGACAAAGTTGGGCAGTCCACACTTGGGAGTTACAGCAGAGATTCAATGTTCCTTTGGGAACAAGTAGCCATGCACTACAACAATGGGACACACTCATTGAGAATACACCATTAGGCACACATCCATCAAGTGCACAACCATTGGATGCACTGGGAACATTTGGGCGCAGCTAGACAGACTTGAATGGACCTAGAAACAATTGTGTGGGCTTATACAATTTGGGCATAGTTGTGAGGATTTGGCTAACTGAGACAAGTTGGAAAAAGTTTCCTTCAGATGAGTTGAGATGCACCATATGCACTAGTCACACCATGGTGCACTTGGGCATAGCAAGACACACTTGGGCATGGTTGAACTGATGGATCGGGAACATGGGATGATTTGGCCAGACCCGACATGACTTGGAACAAATCAACAGATGGTCAACGAACAAGTCATCGAAGGGAAGTGGGTTCGCTATGTGGGAACTTGGGTCCACTTCAGAACAAACAAGGCTTATAAGGCAAGGAAAGACTCATATAAAAAGGAGGATGTCTCAAGTGCTAAGGCATAATAAGCTGTAAGAGGTAAGAGTCATTCAACGAGTCTTGTGGTTGTGCCAATTTAAGGGTTTGGGAATAGGGGGACGAATTGCATTAGGTAAGTGAAAAAGAGAAGGAGAGACAACCTAGAGGAGGCAGGTCTGCATTTTCTTCAAGCATTGGGTTGACATTCCTTTTAGCACTTGTGCCTAGTATAATTTTAGTTTGTAAATGAGTTGTAGGAAGTTGTTTGTGCTCCTCCATTTAACATTGTAAACATTTTGCATATAATAAAGTGTTAAGGAACCCGCCTTGGGTGCCACCCATGTTTTGTGTATGCTTTATTCCTATTTAATGGTATTTCCCTT
>ML781051.1:1144603-1155216 GCA_009831015.1 Picea engelmannii
GTGATGGGAGTGTTGATGATGTCAATATCACCCAAACAACTCGTAAGCCCAAGTACCCTTGCAGGCTTTGTAAGAGTAGCCATCTTCTTAAGGATTGCCCTGGTCTATCCAAGGTTATAGAAGCATGGTCTACATCTCCTTTCCAGTCCATGTCGTCATCCTCTGAACAACATGCTGACGACCCCCCATCAACCAGTCATGATACGGTTGGGAAGAAGAAAAGTAAAGTCAAGTTCCCGTGTATGTTATGCAAAGGGAGTCATCTCATTCACCTTTGACCGCATATGGATGAAGCCTCGAAATTCCTGGAAGACATGACTGTTTCATAGCCTCAACTTCCAGTTGCTTATCGCAATCTTTCTCTCAACCCACATGTAGTTGATGGAATGATCAATCTGGTTCCCCCGTCGGTCAGTCCAGTTGATCATGTAGTCAATCTGGTTACGTCCTTAGTTGAACCACTTGACAAAGTGGTCGATCCGATCCCATCTTTGGTCGATCCCAATCTCCCATTAGAGAGTACAACCCAAGTGGTTGATCTGATTTCATCCTCGGTCGACCCCACTCTCTCGGTAGAGATTGAAACCAAACCGGTCGATCTGTTTCCACCCGTCGACCATTCTCCTCTTGGAGAATGAAACCCAAGTGGTCGATCTGATCTCTCCACCGGCTGATCCTACTCTCTCGCTCGAGAGTAAACCCGATACTGCCCACATTTTTCTCATAGATACAGAATCTACCATGCCGGTGGGTATTCCTCCTTCTCCCGTGGAACCTGCTCCAAATTATGAGGCAATCCATTTTGATTGGGGTGTGTGAATTGGACCTCGTCTTCCCTCTCACATTCCTTTCTAGATTACAGTACAGGTTTGTGGTCAAGACATTCCTCAGACACTGATAGATGAAGGTGCATCCATTAGTATTTTGTCCTCTTTAGCTTGGCAAGCTTTGGGTTGTCCTCTGCTTGCACCGGTTACACAAAATTTGTTATCTTTTAACAGAAGAACTAGTCAACCTTTAGGGACCCTTCCTCAGTTTCCTGTAACTTTGGGAGGGGAAACTGTCTTCGTTGATGTCATGGTAGTCCAAGATCCCTTGGATTTCACTTTACTTCTTGGGCAGGATTATGTCTATGCCATGAAAGCTATTGTGTCCACTCTTTTTCGTGTGATATCTTTCCCTCACGATGGAAGAATTGTGACTATTGATCAACTTTCATTCATTGACCCCAACTGGATTGCCTCCCTAAATGGTTCTTATATGCAGACAGTATCACCCCCGCCATAGGTCAATTATGTGGTGTTTTCGCCCATGGTTTCAACTTTTGATGACTTAGATCCAGTAGTTGACATGGTGATCTCTTCGATAGGGTTGTTAGAGAATGATCTCTTTACTCATGTCGCGACCCTTGACATGGTGTCCTTCCAAAGTGTGCTTCTTCCTTCTAGTGAAGACCTCTTGGAATCCATGACCGAGTTTTGTCCCTTGACATGGTGTCATTCCAGAGCATTGTCCTCTTGGAATCCATGATCAAGAAGAGAGACTCTGAGGATAGTTTTTGTGTCTCTGAGGGAACATCGTTAAAAAATGAAACAGAGGTATTTGAGCATGGTTTTTTTATTTCAAGCTCATTAAAAAATGAAACCACTTATGAGGATAGTTTTTTCGTCTCTGTGGAAACCTCGTTAAAAAATGAAATAGAGGTTACGAGCATAGTTCTTGTTTCTGTGCCAAGCTCATTAAAAAATGAAATAGTTTTTCCCCCTCTCTATTTGAGTCAAGTCCTTTGTCTAGTATTTGAAGCTTCATTTCATTCTCCTTTGTAGTTGGATGAAACGAAGCTTGGGGGGCATTTTCCTCAGCCTCTGGACTTCATGTTGAATTTGAGTTGCTAACTTCTTAAGTTGGGGGCTAAGTACCAACCATCCACATGTTATGCGTTGGAAAGTCCAAGCATAGTTTTCTATGGTTCAAGCTTGTGTAAAAATGAAACCACTTACCTCAAGCATAGTTTCCTCTGGTTCGAGCTTGTGTAAACCTGAAACCAGGCCCAAGCATAGTTTCCTCTAGTTCAAGCTTGTGTAAAAATGAAACCAGGTCCAAGCATAGTTTTGTTTTGTTTTAAAGCTTGCATAAAAATGAAAACAATCATGAGCTTAGTCTTTGTTCTTTCTCATCCTCGTAAATACATGAGAATAAGTTACCGAGCTTAGTCTTTGTTCTTTCTCATGCTCGTAAATCAATGAGATCATAACCGAGTATGCTTTTATCACTTTTTCGGACTCATAAAGGTTATACGAAAAAGGAACCCCCTGGAGTTCCCTTTAATCTCTTTTCAGACTCTCTAAACATGAAAAGATTGTCGATTGATCTTGTTCTTTTCATGCTCGTAAATGTATTTGAAGAAAACATTCGGTGAGTGATAGTTTATCACTTTTTTGGTCTCGTCGAACTAATTTACGAAAAAGGAACTGAGAGAGTTCTATTTAAGTGTTTTTCAGACTTTCTAAACATGAAAAAACCCCTACGTTTTCTTTCTTTGGACTTGTTAAACAAACATCGAAATACCCATGTGGGACCGAACCACTCCTTCCTAGGGTTCGTTAAACATACTCTAAGGGACTCATCTGAATGATGAGCTTACATTACAAGCATATGTTATCCTCCTCAAGCTTCTGTAAAAATAAAGAGGTACTCGCCATAGATGGTGGGGGGGAAATTGGGAAAGAAATGTGTCTAAACCTGTATTCCATGGAAGATTCGCTTTTGAACATGACACCCTTTCACTCGCTTTGTGTCTAGGTTGGAAAATCCACTTGTCTCTTTATCATACTCCTTATAAGATTACCCGTTGGTCTATGATCCATGTTGTTGAGTCATTTTTTCCAAGACATTTGTCGTGTTGTCAATATGTTCAAAGAGAAGTTCAGCCCTGAAAGCCTTCTATTTCATCGGCCATTTATGTAGTCCTTAAGCCTTCTATTGTGTCGGCCATCCCTGAGTTATTCTTGAATCACTTGTTACTTTGATCCACTTCAAATCTTGTTACCAATTTCATGTCATTGATGTGGGATATATTAAGGCCCTCCTGTGACGAGTCTTTTCCTGTCGACTTCAACTCATTATCCAGGAATTAGACTTAGAAACCAATTGGTACTTTGGAACTTGCATGCCTCAATGGTAGGTTTCCTCGCTTTCGACAGTGGGTTTTCATTATTGACCTATGATCGGAAGGTTCCGTCGAGTGTTTGACCTCAACTCATTGATTCACATTCGTTGGATTGTACTAGTGTACCTTGGGAGTCATTAACATTAATGGTGATTTCCCTCGCACTTGTTAACGGTATACACTAATGACCAGTAATCAAGTGGTTTCTACCATGTTCGACTTTAGCACATGTATTCACATGGTTAGATTCGTGCTATAGAGTGGTGGAGATGAAGACCCTGAATCTTTTCTCACAAATTCAGGTTGTGTTGGAAGATATTCAGTGTACTATTACATAGATCCACATTATATGTCTGGTGGCTATGTTCAAATTTGAGTCTTTAACACATAGATCCACAGTGTATTTTTGGTGGCTATGTTCATATTTGATTCATAATGGCATGGACCCATGGTGTATGTTTGGTGGCCATGCCCTTGTCTTACTTGACATGGATATTTACATGTCGGAATTTATGCTCTGAGTCATTTGTATTCTGAGTATGGGAATTCCTACCTCAGTGTTGATGTATTATTGTATTGTATTTCCTTGTTTGTTGGTAGGTTTCCGACCGACTGTTCCTTGTTCCCTACACACACTCAACAAAGTATTTCAGTTATCACTCTGTTCTAACTTCATACTTTGGGGGGCTCTCTGTTACATGTTATTTTCATCATCCCTATGATTGTTAATGATGTAAACCTATATGTAGTCTTCAGAGGGGTCAGTGACCTGAGTTCCTGAAGAAAGAAGGGAGAATAAATTTTTCTGAGAAAATAAGTTGCATTTTCCTTTGTAAAAACCCTATTAAAGATGAAGTTTGCAGGCTTCATTATAGCTAGGGTGCGAGAATGCCTGATTCTCGCAGGCTGCATTATAGCTAGGGTGAGAGAATGCCTGATTCTTGCAAGCTGCATCATAGCTAGGTCGCGAGGAGTTCGCAGTCTGCTCTATAGGAAGGGTGCAAGAATGCTTACACGTGGGAAAAACGAGTGTTTTCTCAAATATTCTAGAAGGAGAAACTTCCATGGTGAGGTGGCATTCGAATGGTTTGGGTCTTACTCACTTTCATGATTTAGTGGGATCATCCTAACCTCCTTATATTATCCTCTTTAGCTTATAAAAGGAGACGAACTCTCATGGAGAAGGGCTAAGTTGGATTTGGCTTGGAATTATTAGTTTGGTTGGAGTGTCTTTGAGTTTTGCCTTTGTCAAGATAGATTGTGAATATTATCATATCTATGATTTTAGAATTCTTGGAGTGGAAGTGTGTGGGGAATGAAGGACAGTTGGAAGGGATCTTACGACATCAAGGCCATGGTTGTAATCTCTCTTTCACATTTAATATGATACAGTAATACGATTCTTTCCTATAAAACTTGTGTTTTATTGTATGATTCCTTGATCACATACATAGGTTTATATTGACTTCATGTTATTGCTATCACTTTGGTTGGTTGCATTCTTTTGCAGGTTCATCATTGTATGAGCATTGGAACGGAGCTAGGATGGTGATGGCGAGAGGAAGTGACATTTAAACGGTATGTCACCTATCCCTCTTTAGTTAGTAAATTCAATATCTTAAACTTAAGGAAAGCGTCATGCTATGGTGTGTTTTGTTCTAGATCTAGGTAGATCTAGGGAGATTAGTTAGTGTCTACACCTATCAATTTATCCTATAACAAGGTCTATGACAAGTGGCATCATAGATTAGTTTGATAGTTCAGTGCTATTCTCCATGACAAGTGAAGGAACTTGAAGCAAGATAGTAGGCCTTGGGATAAGTTGACAATAACTTGGGCGAGTGTCAATTGTTGGTTCACATGTAGAGGAAAATGATGGTAGACAAGATGCAAAGAGATGATTGGTTCACATGTAGAGAAAAAAGATGGTGGACAATATCCAAATATGCCAAGGATAAGGAACATGCGTGTATATTTAGAGAAGGTTTTCGAGAAGATGACAACTTATCTATGTAAGCACGACAAGAAGGCATAATATTTGGAATAGGAAATGACCCGAATGTGCCAAAAATTTAATATTGTTGTGGAAAAATGTCAAAAAACTGCATACATGATGACTGCAACCTTGAAAAACAATATTGAAGAAAGATTGAGAACAAGTGGAAGACTTATTGAAATCTATTGTGACATGAGTCAAAGACTAGGTAGACACCATCAATGAGTTGAAATGAGTTGTTTCTAGTAGGCATAGTTCAATTATGCCTACGAGGATAAAGATCGAGGAACCATAATTGTATGATGGCACCCATGACACTAAGTTACTTGGTAACTTTGGTTTGGACATTGACCAGTAATTGGAACAAATGAATGGAAGTTTATTTGAATCCAAGGTGTATGTTGTTGCAATTTTATTAGTAGGTACTACAAAGCGTTTGTGTAGAAACCAAGTAGAGGACTTGGTGTTTAGGCATAGTATAGATAATATTGAAAACTGAGAAAAGATGAAAGCAACCTTTAAGGCACGGTTTGGGTGAGGAAATTAGTCATGAATTACAAAAAATCGATTTTTGGCTCTTAGGCATACAAGAAAGGTTTGATAATACATAAAGCAGTTTTTAGGCCTTATTTTGGAAATCAAAGACATGTCGGAGGATGATAGGTTATTCCACTTTATTAATGGATTGAAACCTTGGGAACGAAATGACTTGCAATGATAGAACATGCAGGCCCTTGTAGAAACCATCATTGCAGCATGAAATATATTGGACTACAAATTAGAGGAAAAACATGGTCCAAGGAATAGTGAGGATTCTCTAGGAGAGAAGAAATATGGAAAGAAAAAGAATAAATTCAAAGGAAAGGTGGAGTCATCTAGGAAGACTATCGATGACAAGGCCAAACAACTAGATGCTCCTAAGGAAAAAAGTAAGCCTATTTTTTGTTGGATTTGTGCAAATGATTATTATGCAAAGAATTGTCCAATGAAATAGAAGTTGCTTGCAATGGAGAAAGTGGACAAACCATTCATTGGTGGTTTACAAGTCTTGGGTGCTATGTTAGAAGAGAAATATATAGTAATCCCAGAGAAAGACTTTACAATTCTTTATTATGTTTGAGAAGTACTAAACAGAATATCAGTGGATTCATGGTTGATAGTGGAGTGGACCAAAACTTCATGAAGGAATATGTTGCAAGAATATTGGTTGCAACTTGAGCTAGTGCGTAATTATTTCAAAGTAGTGAAATCAAAGGTGGAAAAGGTCATTGGTAATACCAATGAAGCTACCTAGAAACTTGGAGATTGGAGTGGAACTGTAAGTTTCACCATTGTTCCTATGGATAACTTTGAGGCTATTTTAGGGAAGGAATTCTTAAGGAAGGAAAAGGTAATATCTATGCCTCACTTAGAATGTTTGGTCATATTTCTAGGTCGAGACCCATGTGTTATCCCTATAGTAAGGAAGGATCATGAAGTTGTTGGAAAAATGACTTCCTTCAGCATGATTTTTACAACCAGTCAAGGGGCTAAGTAGCGTTGCAATAGAAAAAATGGACACATTGGTCTTGGCTAAATGTCAAACATCAGGGGAATCAATGAAATCATATAGTAATGATTATTATCTATATTTTGTCCAGGGTTTATCCTTATTGAGATAAATGAGAACCAAGGTACCACAACATTCCTAGAAAACATGAGTGGATGTTGACATGAATGAAGCCACAACAGGAAAAGGGAGGAGGATCCCTTGCAATTGACTACGATAAAATAGGTACTAATATTTTAATGGGGTTTGATTTTGATCATTTTGGATGACATGGTCAAGAACAATGACAAAAAACTTCCCTTTGGTGGACCATAATTGAAGGATAATAATCATGGTAGTCAAAGTACCAATTATACATAAGGTGATTATTATCAGGGGGGTGATTATATGAAGGGAGGGATAACAAGCTAGGAATTAGTAATAGTTAATGCACATGGATAGATAGTTGATGATGGAAAATCTTGGATCATATTTATGGGTACTGGGATACATGAGGCACTGCAAGAAACTAGAATTATTTCAATCGTTTGTGACTTAATATAGATGCTCCAACCAAGGGAGACCATGATTTCCACTAGGTTTGCAAGAAATTCCATTGGGTGTGATGGTACAAGTATTATTCCTTCTTGTATCAATAATGTTCTTTGTACAATTACCAAAGAACGAAAAAATGTAAAACAAAATTAGGAAATTTACAAATAAAGATGTGGGTGCCCCAGTCATGTGATCAAACAAATCATCCATGTGTGGTGAGATTACTAAAAGTGAATAGGGTAGGAATCCCTTGGTTGGGTCTCCTTGGGGGTAGGAGAATGATGAGGTGGAATGATGATGGTCTACTAATATTGGGGGATATGAGAGGCCATTGAAAATACAATAAATCATTCAACATATCCAACCATAAAATTATGAATTTCCAAAATTTTGAGGGAATGGGTCAGAATTATGATGAGAAAGGAGTATGAGGCTCATTCTCTGAGAAGTAGAATATATGGACTCCCGACCTATAGGAAAAGAAGCACATGTGTCGTTAATGCAAGGGGTTCTAAAACTAAGGCAACCCGTGGAGTGGAGTGTTAGTGTCTAGCAACGATTGAATACATGTGAAGCTAGGAAAAGTTGCATGCATGGTCGAAAAAGGACAACCCTAAAGGCATACCCAAAGGGAGTGATACTAGAAAATGAAATGATATTAGAAGAAGTAGTAACATGTGAGTTTGATGAAGTATATACCTAAAGGGGTAGGGCCATGATCCCTACTATGTGTAATGAGGAGACTAAACAATGGTCTCTGAGAAAATACCTGCACACATGAAACCAAATACCCAATGTGATAGTACTTATGATAATAAATTTGACAATGAAAATGAAATAAAAAGAAGACCAAGTCATTGTGCATACCTGGGTAATGAAACTATAATGAGGAAAAATGGCCTCAAGTGCAAATTATCATGAAAATGAATGAAAAAGACAACATTAAAGATGAAAATGTTTTGATTCCAATGAATCAAACAGTGTGGAAAACAAAGCTTCCATGCTATCAATATGCCAGCGGGAACCTTTAGACCAGGCCATATAAAATGGTGGAGGGAGCTTTTGAAAATTCATTTTCACTTTGGTGAGTTGGCATGAACAAGTGTGGTGTCCATTGTCTTCCAACACTTCCCATGTGCATGTTTGTGGATGGTTTTCAGTCTAGGAAGATCCATGTAAGGGATCATGGGCTTTCCTTTTAATTTTTTTATTTAGATTCTAGGTTAGGGGGAATATGAAAAGCCCTACAACACCTTTTTGAGGTGGGACACACATGTTGCATGGGTATAAAAGGGGTATCTGTGCAAACTTATATAGGAATGGATGCATAGGCTCGAGAAATTTGCATTTTTGTTTGTAGAACAATCATTGATGATGTTTGAAAAACTGATATCTAGAGCTCTACACAGTGTGCATGTTTTTCTAGAATTTAGTCATGAAAATAGTGCAACTATTTTGAAACCAATAATGTGTGACTTCCATATGATTGTTGGAATACAACCATGTATATCTTTTGGATGTGTCAATTTTCTCCGCAAATATGTCACAACTATATAATGAACAATCAAAAAATAGAGTTGCACATATGTCTCTTGAATAGACATGCAATATTTGCACAAATTGTATAGTTTGTGTTTTCTTAGAGAGACTAACTCATGATTATGTATTGTGATTTTGCAGGGATTGTGATAGTCTATAACCATTCCTATTCACTAGAGGGAATGAGATTATGATTCCTTGAGAGAAGAGGTTGGGGATGACCTTGGTGTGATATCTGAGCTAGTTAATTATGTCCTTCTCAAATATTTTGATTTCCATATCCTATGCTCTAATGAGGATCTCCTGTGAGAGTTGATTGGTATGTGGAGGCTTGAGAATCAATAGTTCAAGGTGTGTGGACAAATGTTGAATCTTAACATTGAGGTGGATTTATATTTTGTGATTGGGTTATGTTTTAGGGGAGGGATACCACAGCTAAGACCTCACTTGGATGGGGTGAGGACTATTCATAAATTAACAACCAAGTATTTCTCTGTGGAAGAGGTTGTGAGGGGATCCATTGTGACTTACTCTATCCAGTACTTGGCCACCTAGGAAATTTCCATGATGATGGTGAATATTTATGGGTCACTTAGGACCCGTGGATTACTAGCATCCAGATGATGGTCATGGAGTAGGTACTCCAAGGATGAATTTTCTCCTACACCTCCTTGATGAGGGAGATGATGATAGAGTAGTTGTCATGCTTCCGCATGTACAGAGAGGGGGAATTTTATTTTCAATAAATCCTTTGTTTCTTTATTTATGAGAGATTTGCCTTATTTCACTTGTGAACTCACATTTGTGTGAGGAACCTAAGGGAACCTTGCATGACAAGGTGGGGGGAGTTGATGATTGTTAGAAAAACAGGACCGCGGAGCAATAAAATAAAACAAATGCAGAAACAAAACACAGAAGACACACAATACAAGAGAGACACAGATTTACGTGGTTCACCCAGTGTGGGCTACATCCACCAGAGATATTGCCAGGTCATTCCTTTATTATTATCCAGCAAATGAAGGGATACAACCTACAGCAAAACCCGGTGTAACTTCCTCTTCTTTATCTCACAGTATCCTCTCTCAGAATACAACATTCACCATCAACCCTAACCGCAATACATTTCCCTCATAAAAGAGGGTTGCCTTCTAGGGAAAAAAACACTAACATAATCTCTACCATTAGATCTACGACCTTATAATGAACGGTCCAGATTTACAATGAAATTACAATATACTTTTATAAGGCAATTTTTTCTTCGGGGGCTCGCTTGCCCCCAGCCCCCCCAGCCGGGGGGATAGGCCCCCCGGACCCCGCAGAGGGGGTACCCCCCTCTGCAATCCCCCGCGTGGAAGAGTGTACATACTTCTAGGGTGTAAATACTTCATGGGGTATAAACATGGCTGAAAGCAAGGACCTCTGAATCAGGAAGTTAATCAAGATCCACAACCAACAATCTCCCACTTGGAGACTGATATCAACAACTCCACCGCTTCTGTATATGCTGGACACTGAACCTTCTTGGACCTGGAAAATTTCTCATCTTCATCTTCATTCTTGAAGACCAACTAAAACTGAGCAAGAACTCAGTTTCTCCCTGGTTACTCCCTTTGTTAACATGTCTGCAAGATTTTGGCTAGTGTGTATCTTTTCCATCTTCAATTTTCCATCTTCCAAGGCGGATCATATGAAGTGGTACCTCAACTGTATATGCTTAGTCTTTGAATGGAAGGTTGAGTTCTTTGCAAGGTGAATGGCACTCTGACTGTCACAGTACAACTTGTTGTTCTCCTGCTTCTTTCCCAATTCCTCCATAAACCTTT
>ML781051.1:1159854-1172152 GCA_009831015.1 Picea engelmannii
AGAGAGGACTAGGGCCCCATGGGTGAGTATGTGTGTTTTTAAATACTGTGTTTACTTTGCTACTTTTGTGTTAACATGAATGATAGATTACTCATGAATTCTCTATTTAATTGTGTGTAGATGTTGCACCTAGGGGGAACAACATATCAATAATATGAGATATATAGGTAGCAACAATAGTAGGATGAGAAAAACCAACTCCCAAGGAGCCAGGGATGGTGGGGTGGCAACGGGGTTGCCATGATTTTGACGTGGGACCTTTAGGGTAGATATAGAGACTTGACTTGTAGCTGGAGGTGGAGCATTAGCATACTTCCAAGCTCTGAGGGAAGATGGAGGACTTATGCTAACATTTTGACATCATTTTATGGGGGGGTGTCATAGATTGGATGGGTGGGTCTTGGTGAGTTATCACTGAGATCTACGTTGGGGTATTTCCATAGAGGTGGCCATTTATTAGGCAAGCCACAGTAGTAGGATCCTCTCAATTGAGGCCGAGGAGACCTTTAGGAGGAGATGTAGGTGGGGTACCTCTAGTAGATAGGTATCCAGAGCTCTCACCACTATAGTGGTGGTGTTATCATTTTTTTGTTTATGGGCTTGGCCCAAATTTTGTAGATGATATTTTTTTATAATGCAACTATATTGAGGGATAAATTTTTGTGTTAATGAGATGTACATTTTGAAACTACACACACACACATATTGGATGAATTCTAATTAATTCATGTGATGAATGTCTATGTGTTTTTTACTTTATGTGTTTGTTTTTTTGATATACGATGATGATGATAAATAACATGCATGCATTTATGAGATAAATCACAAAAAATAATGTTAATGTGACAAATGATAGTCTAGTATTTCATTTGCAATGTTATTGACAAACTTGTTTTAACTTCTAGGAATGTGTATGAATGTAATGGACTCAAAATTCCTTACCAAAATATTCACTTATAGATCTTTTCTAAATAGGTAAGGATCGTGGAAATGATAAAAAATATTTATCTATGATACGACAAGTTGGGAGTATAAGTGTGCATTGAGACTATGGATGTGTAGTCGAGTTGCATCATCCAATAGTCTGATTACAAAAACATACTTTACTTGGTTGTTTTTGGTTGGTCCTAAACATACACTACTTGAATGAATTTGTGTATGTGAAGGAGAATAAATGGCCCAAGCCACTGAAGTGAAATTATAATTCCATTCACTATTGTTGTTAGAAAACACAATGTGGACTGCTAGCTGATGATTCATCTGTCATATCATGAAAGTGAAAAAAATGATCAGGAATGGTATAAGGCTGATTTTTTTTCAAAATATATTTAAAAAATTATTGAATTTACAACACAAAGAGCGCTTTTTAATATCTCATTTGTGTTGTAATATCTCAGTTGTGTTGTAATGAGTAACAATGATCCTCTTCCATACTCTCCAAAGCCATTAGTCTTTGTTCAAGAGGGGCAGTATTTGGAAATATTTCAATTTATAGGGTAGGGATCTCACACTCAATGGGAAGGATTGTTTCTACCCCATGAATGAGGTGGAATGTTAATCCCTAGGCAAAGACCCATGTTATGTATAAAACCCATTATTAATCCCTAGATATTGAATTATTACATTTATATTAGTTTGGCTAGAACCTTTCATTGCACCCTTTCATCATAATTGTAACCCTGTGTCTCATATATATATATATATATATATATATATATATATATATATATATATATATATATATATCAAGGAGATATAGTATTAGGATCATCTTATCTAAAATCATATTTTTTTTCTGAAGTGGATATATTATTAAGGAGGGTTCCCCCTTGAAGTGGACTGTAATTTGTTGATTTCTTATCATTTTTAATGCATTGGATCATAACATTTGGTGTCAGAGCTCATTGATCCTAAGGTTTTTCTTCTCCAAGATATCCATCTTAGATTTTTCACTATAAGTTTTGTTCTGTGAAAATTCATACCATGAAAATTGGAGGTTATTCTGAGAAAATATCATGGTATCTGTGGTAAAAATTTCATCTTCTGGGTCATCATACTTTCATAGATACACCCTGTGGAAGATAGGGTATCTAACTAGTCGTATTAACTAGTATCAACATGGGTTCCTAGTAAAATAGTCATATCTTTTTCAACGAGGATCAAAATTGAGTGAGATCAATTACATTGGAAATCGAACAGCCTATATTAGTTTGGGTACAATTTTGAAAATCAGATATCAAATATTGTGCGTGTGGCACGCTGTAAACGTTCGCTCTCTTGGAAAGGCCAAAAATAAGAAAGGTGTGGGGAAGTTACCATAACTTCCAATTGCCACATCCATTTTTCATCAAACCTATGTCATTGAAGAGAGGACATATCATAGGACTACAGAACGGAATTTCAGACTCAGAAGTGCCGAAATTTTAGAGATACACCAGAAGGAAGGTTAGCCAGGAGGACAGACTCCAAATTAAGGTTTTAAAGGTATGTAACTTACAATTGGCATAACTGGTTTATTTTGGAAGATCTATTTCTGGTGATTCAAAATTTGTGATAAATATAGAATAGACGAGTATTATTATTATTACTCCATATGGGTCCCAAAATGGTGAAAACAACTATTAAACCTCTAGAATTCTCATCTATGATTCAAGAAGAAAATGAGGACATACATAATAGATTGTCCAAATTGAAGCAACAACTTGATGAATTGAGTGATAGGTCTAATAATTGGGTAAAATTACAAAGGCAAATTCAAGCAATGGAAAATAATATGACTGACATGAAAAGTAAGATGAAAATTATATGTTTTTGAGTACAAGGTTTCCATCAATGACAAAGGGGGAGTTTGTTAAATAAATTATTGTCATTGATGTCAAAAGTGAGTAAGTATTCACATATAAATATTCAAAGGAAATGTGACTTTAATAAATATAAAAGTGGAAGAAGATTAGAAATGAAGTTATGTGAAAGTGGATTAGAAATTAAATTACATAAAAGTGGAGTAAAACATGAAAGTGGATTAGAAATGAACTTACGTAAAAGTGGAGTAAACATGAAAGTGCATTAAAAAAGGTAAAAGTGAAAGTGGAGTAAAAGTGCACACGATATTTGCACATGGTTTTAAAACCCATGGTGGTATTCTACCCATGGTACGTTGAAAAATAAAATAAAATAAAATAAAATAAAAGGAGAAATTAATCAATTATTTAATAAAAGTCATGTATTTTCAAATGAACATGAATTTTCATGTAGAACTAATGGTAAAGTATAAAAGGAGAAGCGGATTGTGAGGAAAAAATGAGTTTGTGGGTGAAAATGTAATATTCTTAAGCAAATCATTTGAGAAGTGACGATTGAATATCATTGAAGGAGCGATAATTAAATATATGTGAAGATCAAATTTGGAGTTCTAGCAAATAGATTTGGATTTATAGCAAGAAACACTTGCAAAGGAAGATCTAAGGCAGAAGTAGAGTAAGAAGAAAGAGTATCTGGTGAAGGAAGAGGTAAAGCCGAAGGAGTGAGCATTGAGTAGATCTGACGAAAGACGAAGGATTGAGTCTCGAGTTGATCTAGAGAAAGCAAAAGTAGAAAGTGAAAAGTTGATCTGGTGAAAGGAAAAGTAGTGAGTGTAGAGACAATCTGGTGAAAACAGAAGTAACGAGCGCAGATAAAATTTGGTGAAGAAAGAAGAAACAAGTAGGACAATGAAGGAAATGAATATGAATAACTTGTAAACTTGTAAGTAGGTTGATTCCTACAAAACAAACAGTTGTGGGGATTGGTGTCTCTAGTAGGTCGGTGCCTACAAACGATAGAAGGGATTGGTGCCTCTTGTAGGTTGATTCCTACAAACAACAAATGATATCAATGTCTCATGTAGGTCAGTGCCTACAAATAAAAGAGGGGATCGATGTCCCCAATAGTTAGGTTCCTACAAATTTATAAAAATAAGCTTTTGTGGTTTTCTCYCGAAAGGGTTTCCACATTAAATATTATGTCTTCTGGTTGTTAAATTTATGTGATTTCTTCATTATGGCTTATAAATGTTAAAAAGAAAAATATGGCCTTATACATATTCACACCCCCCTCTCAGTATAAGTGTGTGCTCAACAAAAGATCATGTACACACTCCTTTTATGAGGTGAAAGAACACGTGGATTGAAAAAAATGGATTTTGAACGTGCTTTGGGATCAGTAGTTAATATAGATGGTCATTATGTTGCTATAATATATTCCTCCTAATGTATGAGTTTAGATGGGAAGTTTATGGATAAAATACATTATAAAACAATGGAGGAAAATAACCTGCAATAGAAACCAAAGTATCATGTGACTCTCCTCCCCAAGGTGGGCATACGCATTCTTAGGTATGAAAAAACAGGCCACAAAATCAAATATATTGTGGATACATAAAGTATATGAAATGAAGAGATCATGTCCATGAACAAGAGAGATGATGGTTCCATGTCAAATATAGATCATAGCCATGAGAAAAACAAAGTGTATCTATGTCATATTGTACATAAAGAGATTGACTAGAATTATAGGGTGTACAAAATGATTCTACAGAATGTACCAGTGTCATGTGGGTAGGTGGTATTGTCCTGCACAACTCAAAAAACAACAAAAAGAGGGAATGTTACTATGATCTAAGGTCTTCATCCCAAATCTTCCAATGGTACAAATCTACACCATGTGAATCAATGAGATGAAGTTGAACATGGGAGAAACCATTTGATTGTAGGTCATTGATGTATGCCATTAAAAAACATGATACAACCCATCGATTGTTGGACATTTGCAACTTTGGGAAGTCATTCTCCACTAAAATGTACAAGAAGAACCATCTACACCATTACATAAGCCTGAGAAATAAGTTGAAGACATAGGAAGAGAATTCGGCCTCACAGGAAAATAATAAAGTAATTGAATACCTAGAAATAAGAATTCAGCCCCATACTAGCACCCAGATTAGTATAAATACAAGACTGGATCATTTCATTTCGACAGGTAGATAAGTCTCCTTTCTGCACTGCGCACAAGGAAGTTGTTGTTGTCGTTGTGATATTTCTCTATATATCGGTTTTGGTTATCTTGGAGAGTGTGCCACACTTGGAGAAGCTCTTGCTTGGTTATTCTTGTTCATATTATTGAGGAGTTAGGTCTTGGTGATGCTAGCCTTGGGGAGGATCTTCTTTGTATGGTATTTTGGCTATTAATGGTGATGTACTAGTAATATATTAGACTTAATTCTTCTAGAGAAAGGTTCTTGGGTTTTCTCCCAAGGTTTGGTTTCCCAGGATAAACTCTTATGTTCTTGTGTTGTGTTCTTGTGTCTATTGTGCATGGTTAATATTTTTAGATCTCATTATTTCCATTGTATTATTATAGTTGATATTTCTAGTGTATAGTTATTCTATGATAGTTGATGTATGAAAGTGAATCCTGTTATTAATTATAAGGAAATAACTATCAAAACTGAGAATCATATAAAAATCAACATGGTATCAGAGCTAGTTGAAATATTTCCACTGCACAATTTTAATTTTCCGCTACAGAGATCTAAACTTGTCAAGCTCATTGAGCAATTTATTGGAGGAAACTGAGTTCAATTTTTACATAGATCAGCTCGCCCTAGTCTAGTGCACCTCTTGGTGGTCTAAGATTACAACTTGGTGAAAGTTGAAATGTCTCACTACAGTTGCAGTTGCCAGTGACAGTTACAGTTGCAGTTGTAGTTGCAATTGCCAGTTATAGTTGTAGTTACAATTGCAGTTTTCAGTCACTAGTTGCAGTTGTAGTTTCCAGTTTCCAGACACCAGTTGCACAAACCTTGATATTAGAAGACAAGCTCGATGTTGCTACAAATTTCATAGGTACACACGTGTATATAAATTATATCATGAGGGTGTTTTCAGGAGATGTACACTTGGCAAAAGGACCTTTGTCCAAGCAGTGACAGTAGACCCAAAGGGATCGTAGATATAGTGCACTCAGAGGAATCCTAAGAGTTGGAGGTAGAAGTGATGATGTCTCCTATAGTATATGGAAACTCAAAATCAAATGGGACAACAACAAAAAGACTCCAGGTTTGCATATCAAGTTTGATATTTTTATTGTTGCATCTTAAATAAATATCGTAAACATGACAACAATATTTAGAGTTCTATTAATGTTAAGTACATTTTTCTATCAAATGTTTAGTGACACTTGAATATTGTTAGTACAATAATCATTATGTAAATTCTCATTGTTTAGTGCTAATGATGCAATTTTTTTCAAGATAGAATTTATCTCCTCTAGGAGATGTTCTTGGTTGTTTTATTTGCCCCAGGTAGGTTACCTTGTAAATTCCATGGAGGTTACCATGGATATGTTCTTGTTTTGTTCTGGGCAAGTTACCATGAAGGAATGATTGGTAACAAGACTGGAAAAGTGTTGTTCCTATTTCCCATTTTTTATTATTGTTCCTATTTCCTTATCGTAAGAATATTGTTCTTGTATGCGACTTTTTGTTATTGGGCTTGTTCTGGGTAGGTCACAAGTGATATCTATGAGAGGGAGATATAGTGACGTTTGCATGAGGAAACATATTATATGGTCTCTAGATTGATACATGGAGCAGGATATACAGACATGGAGTTGTATACATGAAAGTACACATCCATATACTGAAGGAGAAGATGACAAAGTTAGAACCTTCTAAAAAGAAGGATACTTTTGTGGGATATAGAGTGTTCCACATGGATATTGAAAGTGAGGAGAAGATGGCTCCACCAGTGGTGAGGTAAGTGGCCTCACCAAGTACCATCTCAAAGGGAGCCAGAGTTCATAGGGATTCAACCCTTAGAATATGGTAGGGAGGAGCAGGCCCCCCAGGGAAATTCATAGGAGATCATACTTCAGAGGAAATCAACATATGAAGAGGGAGCATATGGCTCCAGATATTGTATAGAAATAGAGGGATTCAAGATTAAAATGGATCACACATACTCAAAGTGAGAATTATCTCAAAGAGAGTCAGTTGGCTCAAATCAATAGACAATTATTCATAGGAAGTTCCCCCCAAATCCATGTGGGAGAGAGACATCTTATATGGCTAACAGAGAGGTGTCATTATTTGAGGAGGATTCAAGGATATGTGAGATATCCTGGGAGGATACACTTGTTTTAATAGATCTTGTACAATGGAAGAGGAGGCAGCCTGACAGGAGGACTGGGTGTGGATTTTTTCTCAGTCACAGAGGGAGCAGCTAGTGAGGCAGACTAGACAATAGTGACAAAGGAAGTTGGCCTCAGAGTTTGATATGGAGGATCCTGGCCAGATTTAATCTTGGGATTAGAGGTGTGACAAGATCATATGATATATTCTTCATTCATGGGATACTGATGAGATTTGATGTGACGGACTTCATCTCCATGGAGACAAACCTGAAGAAGTTGAGTGATTTTTCTTCAGATTCAGATTTGGTGG
This sequence comes from Picea engelmannii, assembly GCA_009831015.1. Taxonomy (NCBI): domain Eukaryota; kingdom Viridiplantae; phylum Streptophyta; class Pinopsida; order Pinales; family Pinaceae; genus Picea; species Picea engelmannii. The sequence goes on from ML781051.1 coordinate 1,167,335, forward strand.
ATCCCATGACGTAAAAATAGTAGATTGGATCCTTGATGTACCTAGTTAATTATAGGCCAGATATTTTCTTTGCGGTGAGCATCCTAAGCCAGTATTTGGTTGAAGCTAAGGAAGTTTTAGTGGGCTGCAGCGAAACATGGTACAATTGGATTTGATTTTTCTCAGGTGATTAAGTGAGGTTTCGGAGATATATAGATTCGGATTTAGTAGGGAGTGCAGTAGACATATTGATCACCTTAGGGTGTTTCTTCAGCTTGGAATCAGTTACAATTCTCAGGATAAGCTAGAATCATGCTTCTTTTACACTCAATACAACAGAGACAGAGTATTTCACAACCAGTGTCGTAAGTCATGAAGTGGTGAAACTTTAGAAGCTTCTTGCAGGACTCATATGAGACATGGTACAAAAGGGAGAAGTGAATCTCTAGTATTTATCCACATATGAGTAGATTGCAGATATCCTCCCAGAGTGGCCATGTTGATTTGGCTAAGGAGGATGATACATGGGATTATCCATGTTTATTTGGCTAGTGATGAGAATTGATGTTTCAACATCGGATAGACATTCTCCCATATTAGTCATGCACATGTCTATGCTAGTGTTGATATGACCAAGGGAGGATGATTCATTCACTCACGGGGATGTGCTAGTGGTGAATTTCCTAGATATGTTGATGTTCTTCAGGAAATAGCATCATGCATACATTCTCCCATATTGGTCATGCATAGGGCTATGCTAGTGCTGATATGACCAAGGGATAATGATTCATTCACTCACAGGGATTTTCTAGTGGTAAATGGAACATAGCATCGAGTAGACATTATCCCAGAATGGGCATGCATGCGCCTATGCTAATGTTGATATGACCAAGGGTAATGATTCATTCACTCACAGGGATTTGCTAATGGTGAATGGTCCATGCATATTCTTCCTCCTAAGAAGGAGTGGATGGAATTGAGATTCTATCACATGCATATTCTAGGATGGAATGCATGTGCATAGATGGCATATCAACATGGCTCATGAAGGAAACCTTTTTATGATAGAATAAATCTAAGTATGGAGAATGCCTCCCTCATTGAGAGAGAGTGTTAGATATTTGCAAATTCAAATAGTCATTATCCACTAGAAATTACAAGAAGATCCATCTACACCATTACAGAAGGCCCAAGAAGAAGTTTAATACCCAAGAAGAGAAGTCGACATCACCGGAAAATAATAAACCAATTGAATAACTAGAAATAATAAGTCATCCCTAAACTGGCGCCTAGATTAGTATAAATATATGACTAGCTCATTTCATTTGGACAGGTAGATAGCTCTCCTTTCTGTAGTTGCAGCTATAGTTGTGTTATTTCTCTATATCGTGGTTCTAGTTATATTGGAGAGTGCGCCACACTTGGAGAATCTCTTTCTTGGTTATTTTTTGTCATATTATTGAGGAGCTAGGTCTTGGTGATGATATCCTTGGGGAGGATATTCTTTGTATGGTATTTTGGCTATTGATGGTGATGTACTCATAATACCTTGAACTGAATTCTTCTAGAGAAAGGTTGTTGGGTTTTCTCCCAAGGTTGGGTTTCCTAGGATAAACTCTTGTGTTCTCTTGTTGTGTCTACTGTGAATGGTTAATATTTATAGATCTCTTTATTTCCACTGCATTGTTATAGTTTATATTTTCAGTGTTTAGTTATTTTATGATAACTGATGTATGAAAGTGAATCTTGTTATTGATTATAAGGAAATAACTATCAGATCTCAAAATCATATAAACATCAACATCGATAATGATAAAGGGTGTTAACGTACTTAGTACATTCTATCAAGTGTGAATAGATATGATGCCATCGAAATCTTGTATAATTTATCAATCAAAGGAAATTGATGTATTCTAATTGTCAATAGTGAGGGAACCTTCAACTTATAAATGAAATCCCCAAGGAACTATAAAATATCTAAATCTCATTCCTAGATAAAATGAATCAATGTTGATGGGAAGAGATTTACCCAAAGGATATAATTAGAGAATCCCCCATCATCTAACATGAGAAAACATAGAGAAAATAATTTGATGATCTTGGACAAAGGACTTAATAAAACACAACTAAATACATTTCACACATGCACACAATGAAAATAGCGTATGAAAAAGACCCTCTAAGAAACAACCAATAACGAAAGATAGAGATAGAGGCAAGTAATTACACCAATGATGAAAATGGAGACCAAGGTACAACATGAATCCCAATATGTGAATAAAGGTGTTGTTTTTTAACTCATGGGAAACCACTTATTCAGTAACCATTAGTGAAATGTCATATGTTGAGCACAATATAACCTACCAATGATGAAAATAGGCCTAGGGTATTATTAACTCTAGGTCAAATTATTAGAATAATGTATCATAGTTGATAAGAGATAACCCATTGGCCTAGGGTACTATCGACTCTAGGTAAAATTCTTAGAGTAATGTGTCATAGTCGATAAGATATGACCCACTAATGAGAATTCAATGAGTACCTTCCACATTAGCATGGGTAAAGAACATTGATAATGATGAAACTAAGAACAAATTGAAAATGGGGAATGATGACATGGATGGTTAAGAATTTTGAGGAATGGATGACACGGGATAAATATAACCCTTGAACATAATCACAACATAATGGTTCCCTTGGCATGATTTGGTATAAAGGCACAAAAGGGAACAATGATATAAATCTACAATTCATGAGGAATCAACAAATTATCCATATCGGTTGGAGGAGTAACCAACCGAAGGAATAAAAACTCAAATATCACAATTCATCTCCTTAGAAATTATTAAAACCTAACTTGTCAAGAACAAGACTCAAAACTTGGTGCTTTGTTCTAGGGTGACAACTAAAACTATTTCCACCAACAAAAGTAAATATATTAGTTATCCCCCCCCCCTCTCTCTTTTTGAAATATTTGATTTTTTGTGTCTTTTTCATATGAAAAAAACCTAGAAAATCATTCCATAATATAGTGGAGGAAATGAGTGTCACAAAGAAAGAAACTAGCTCATTTTTTTATGGAATATACCTATGCAAAACAAGATGTATAAAGGATGTGAAAGATATGTACACTCATCAACATGTTTCCTTGAGGGATAGGATTTTTAAATGCATAAGAAATAGATGCAAAGGAAAGAACCGAAGAGAATGCAAAAGCAATAAGCAATGAATGGAAAATTGTAGTAGGCATTAAGCTAAAAAATGCAAGAAGCAATAAGAAATGAAACAATAAAAATCGAAACATTAATGTGGGATCCCCAAAAGGTATGGAAAAAATAAGTGAGAATAATTCATGTAGCTTCAATAAAAATTCACAGTAGGGATAAGAGGGCTCCCAAGCCTATAAGAACTTTGGCATGGGAACCAAAATGGCGAGGGAGGTGCTAAATAGGGTGCCCATGATTGGTAGTCTATAGTACTTACATTATGACACATATAAATGGTAAATAAGCTTACTATTTCAACCTAGTGTGGTGGATCCTAAGGTCACAAAAGGAAAAGGATACTAATAGTCCACAATCAAAAGTGGAAAACCTAACCTAAAAGAGATGTAAAAAATACATCAAATAACCTTGAATACTCTCTCATACCTAAAAAAACACAAATACAAAATTGAATGATAGAGTTAGGAATTATATCAAATGAAATCGAAACATAATAATAGGCTAAATGAATTTCAAACTATAGCAAATTTGGTAAAAAAATGAAATAAATGGATGTAGAAACACAATTTACCAATTCAATTCAAAAAAATTTATGATGGGTTTGTTTGGATATCAAAACACCCCCAACTTTCAAATGGATATTATGGATAATATAACCTACTTGATTTGATTTCTTCTAATCCAAATTACTCCTCTCTCTCCCTTCTCTTCCTTTTCATCCAATTAAATTTCATTTTTTTCCAATTTTTGGTTGTTGGAGACCCCTGTAAGTGAACGAAAGGCACATATGCACCTTTCCTTCACATAGGGTGTATTCATAATTCCCTACACATTCCCTTAGTGGAGTAAAATCATGTGTACATGTTCTTTTACCTTCACAAAGGCATGCAAATGGTGAAAAAAATGGATCTAACTCCAAAACAATTCCTGACAATGCAAATGGATATTGTGTGGAGAGAGAGAGAGAGAGAGAGAGAGAGGTATATAAACTTGCTATAAATAATCAGGAATCCATGGATTCCCTCTGAGGTTATGGTTTCCTCAAGTTTTTCAATATTCCCAATATGCATGCCCAAAAATAATTACTACGGACATTAATAGAGTACTAGGAATCCGACCGGGATGTTTTTGTTCTAGATGATGATATTCTCAAGATCAAAGTTGAGGAAATTTACTTCATCATAGGCTAGTTTTAGCAAGGTATGTCAATAAATGTGAAATCAGGAGGACAAAATGGTGGTGTTATGACTCTTTAGTAGTATGTAGATACTTATTGCATCATGGGGACCTAGAAAATGGGCTCCCAAGTCCCAATCAACAACATTGAAAGATTTGGTTTGAAAATAATCCTTCTCACAATTGCACGGCCGGCATTCTTAGTAGTGTTTCATTAGGAATTTTTCCCACAAATGTTATATGAGGTAGAATTTTTTAGGCCTATATATTTTTAGTGGTGCACAGGGCTCCTTACAAAATGAAAACTTAGTTGATAGATTGTAGGATAGGGAGGAAAATTAAATTTGGGTATGGGAGCATGATTTTCTCATTCTTTTTTTAGAGGCTCTAATTGATGCACCCTCATGCCACACTTACTCCACCCAAACATAGAGAGCCC
>ML781051.1:1173607-1205303 GCA_009831015.1 Picea engelmannii
TATATACCATTTAACTGTGACACTGCTAGTTGTGAATCTAGATGAACTACCAAGTGTTGAATTCCATTTGAAATGTATTTCGATAATAATTAAATCATTTCACTATACTTAGTGATGTTATTGGTCATGGGCCTAATACAAGCTCCTCCTAAGTTCACAAGTTGAATTATGGGAGAATATATCACCAAAGCGATGGAAGAGAAGTTTCAAGTGTGGTGGGAGAAACCATCTATTGAGCACTCAACACACCCTAAAAGTCTTTTTGATTTTTTTTCTTTTGGGTACCACTTTGTAATTTCTGAATGAAGTTATTTTTTGTAGGGATCAATGGGATTTTCTATTGTTGATTTTTATCATCGATCACATTCGGTTTGGTTTGAAGTTTTTTGAAAATATTGAAATTTTTCTCTAAGTAAGCATGGAATTAGACTAATTACACACAGCTTAAAATTTGTTTGATAAAAGATCTGCATGCCAATCGACGATTCTGGTCTGTGAAAACAGTCTTTTAAAACAAATCATCGATGTATCGTCGACATTGGTGACATTCGAAAGACAAATTGTCATATAAACACTGACAATCGTCGATCGTCGATCACCGATGTATCATCGTCATCGTAAAAAAGGGAGAAAGGGCACGATATCCAGAAACATATGCCTAAGAAAATTATCGATGCCGAAGAAATGCTTCTCACGTCGAAGAGGTCAAATCAACCATCACATGTTTTGCCAAGTAGATAGTCTATATTGCTCGGTTATCTCCCACATCATTTTTTGATGTTCCTCATGTTATACATGTACTTCCACATCAGAACTTCCACGTCATCATTGTATGGTAATTTGGGTCGGCATCAGAACTTTTTTCCTAAAAGTACCAACAAAACAACATCAAAGACAAATTGTCGACGTCGATGCACTCATTAACTACCGACAGATTGCTAAGACATCGGACTATAGGATTTAGATAGAACCTTTATCCATTGACGCTGACAATATTGACTGATCCACACTTTCCATTTAACATATCCCCAATGTCGATCATACTAGTTTTGTTGAAGTGTGAAAACGCTCGGGTAATTTGAGGAGACACCTCTAGCTAAGTGAAGGAAGATATTTGCAATTTGTTAGACAATTAAGAACTTCACATAACTGATACCACGATGTCGCGTGCTAACCAAATTTTGAATTTTGAATTCTCTGATGAACTCTAAAGTAACATGCTCTTGTGTCACCAACCTGCGTTGCATTTAATCCTAGGCATGATGTGGATCATGTTATAGATTGTATAGGTCATATATGTGCTCCTGAATTTAAGACTTGATGCAACAAGGTAGGTATGTTTTAAATTTACAAAGTTTGAGCCTAAGCATGGTATTCCATTCACAAATCATTTATCTCCCAATCAGACGAAGGAGCAAGAGATAGCATCAAATAGGTTACAGTTCATTGTATCACTTCAATTACCAGTAAGCCCAAGTTATTTCTTGCAAGGAAGAGGTAAACGTGGCATTTATTGTTTTCATTTATGATAGTGTCAGATAACGTTTGTCGAAGTTTTCTTGCAGCTTATTATAAAATTTTGTGTAGCAAAATGCCTCCTCTAAAGCCGACAACAACGCACTCACCAAGAACGCCCAAAATGAAAGAATTAGAGGTCGACAAAGGGTCGACGCCAGTGACCGCAAGGGAGCTTGATTTTGTTTCAAAAATGTAATCATTCATCCAAACTTTGACCAAGAAACATTTTACCAAGCCTCCAGCGTTCGGGGACACAGAGGCAAGCATTAGATCTAAATTAATTCTCCCACAATAGAGGGATCTTCTTAACAAAATAATTCATGAAAATTACCAGGAGTTTACACCTCACAACAAACCGAACGTCAGGGTATTGGATGACCAAGTTTTCCCGAATATTAGGCGATCATATCTACACATGGTGGCTTTCTGGACCCCATTTATGCCCTGCATCAAAACCCTAGGATGGATAATTTACCACGCAGACACAATGAAATGCACGGTCAATAATGAGGAGGGAGAATGTGTTGGTATCTTTCTTCCAGTAGAGGTACAAAAATACTACAAACTCAGAGACTCATAGGAGAGACTGAATACAAATTTTGTGGTTAGGTTTTATGAGTTCCATGACACCAGTCGGTTACTAGACTTGTGGTGGAAAGAAGATAAAAATTTCACAAACAGGAGAAATGGCTAGTACAGCACGGTAAACCTCAGAGAGCCTTATATGTATTTAATGGATTTAATCTATCGATTATATGGAGAAAAGGACTACTCAAAGTTTTCATAGGCATGGATTCCCTTGGCATATACCATGGCAATCTCTGGGAGAAGTTTCAATAGGTGAGCCATCATTTCTAAATAGGTGAGTCTCAATATCCTATAGGCCCAGACACCAAAATATGGAGAAACATCAGTTTTCTACATGGAACCTTACCTGTTGGACGTAATCTGTGTGAGAAACATTTTCGTAGGTATGAATTTAAGTTGGCATATTTCTGAGTTACCTGTGCATGTTTATGGGAGAATAGGTAAAAAATATTTTATGCCATGATATGTGATGAGTTTATATCTAGAGTGCACTTTATTATATTTAGAAAATAATTCCCAAGGCTTTTAGCGGCAGCTAAAAAGATGATATYCAAAGTTGGCCACTGGTATTTCGAAGAAACAAGCACTTATATCAGAGTTTTTGGGGCTACTTGTACACCAAACCTACTCCTCGTTCATGTCTTGGACCATCTAATATTGGGAGAGATTTKTTACCATACCATTCTACAAGGCTATAACTCTTCTCTGGTGAAGGATAAGAAGAGCGATTTCATACCCTATGGTTTTTATATTGGGTTTTATATGGTTAAAGACACTGCKCAGGTGAAACAAGAAGGATTGAGTCATCTTGAGTATTGGTTCCCAACAAGACATTTTCACAAGCATGATCCAAAAGGCTTGGTACCCCAACACACGTCATAGGTATCCTCATATTGGCCATATGATTATGATAGTTTCGAAGACAATATCTTTACCGAGGGAGCCCAGTATTGGGAGGAAGTGCTCCATAGAAGGGCTAACCCTATTATGACCAAATTTAGATCAATGACCATGGATGAACAAGTGGAGACAATAGAGCACACAACTCAAGAAGCCATCAAGGTAAGAGAAGAAAATAGAGTAGTAGAAGCAGCAAAGGCACGGAAAAGGGGGGTATTGTTACTGGAAGTTGCTGAGAGAGATATGCAATGATTAGGGGAAGATCCCCCACTTAACCCTTTGATAGGACCCTTGAGAATTACCCTGACCATTGAAATGGTCATGAGGCAGAACTAATTGGCTCAAAAATAGTTCCACCAAAAGATACTACTGACCAAGAAAACACTAGCCCTATGTCACCACAGGTAGGATCACTGGTAACTACTAAAAATCAGTGAAGGTCAATGAGAGCATCAAGTGCGATTGATATGCTTATTTTCCTTATATATTTAATCACCGTATACGACAATGAGGAAGGCTCAAAAGCTTCACGTATAACCTTGGTGCCAATCACACAGGAGGAAGAACTAGGGGAAACATTTGCTCCATCCTCTGATGATTTGGTCCCAAAACTCCAAGGAGGCATGGAAGCTAGGATCACTCTTAACATTGTCTTTCTCAATAAACTGGAAACACAATCGTCAGGAGAAACACAACCCCATGATGACAACTCTAAGAATGTCATGGATACAAGTGAACAAGAAGAAGGAATGGGGCAACCAGAAATCAACATCCTAATGACCGAAACCTCATCCAATACCGATCCTTTGCCTACTTACCCATATAGGATAAAGACTTTGTCGACCTACGAGGACTAGGAGAAGTCCAAGTCACCAGGATGCACAAAGGACTCCCCTGCTAGGGAGCTAAGCAGACCAAGCCATGAAGTTGAATAAGAATTTGCACCAACATTTCCACAGAAACCATTAACTGAGGGGGAAGGATATCAGGTGCCTACCCTTGGAAGAGATAAAGAAACCAGCATGGAATGCCTCTATATGGTAGGAATCCTAGGCAATAATTTTTCTTTGGGAGATCAGCAAATTCTAGAACCTGTAGATGAAGTCGCTAATATACAGGCCATCGCTTATGATAGGAAAAGGAAAGTCGTAATAAAAAGAACAACTAGGAAAAGGAATATTACGCTTGATAGCACCTTTTTCATAACCACAAAAGAGAATCTATTTGACACATAAAGTGCCAAGATGACTAAGCTAATCGGAGCAGGGATGGCCATAACCGATGCCACATTAGACAAGGAAAAAAGGGATGAAAGGGAGGTAGCTACCATGAAGAAAGTGTTGGACCACCTGCGACATCAAGATAAGTATTACAAAAATTTGGCACAAGCGACGATACTCTTGAAGAGTCAGTTCCGAGAGATGTATGCACAATTCACAAGGGAGAGAGACCTCCTCACCACTCGCATAGTTTATTTCCAAGAAGATACCCTTATGAGGCTAGAAACCTGCAAAGACATGCAATGGTGGTATGAGAAGGCACATCAATCCTTGGAATAGATCGACTACATCAGCGAAGTACAAAAGGGACTGGATTAAGAAGAACATGGCATCTGAGTGCTGATGGAAAACATCATCACCCAAATATTGATGGAAACTAAATACTGGGTACATATGGTCCAAGAAACCTAGAGGAATATGTAGGAAACATGGGAAGAGTGTGATATTTCACAAGTTTCAAGCATGATCCTTGGCCAAGTAAATAAGTGCATGGAGACTCTGATTAAATATCTCGCAGTTTTATAACACGTGAGTGTCAAAATAATCAAGTACAAAGAAAGGGAAGTTGAGATGAAGGAGGTCATGTCCACTCCGATGGATCAACACAGGTTCCCATATGCAAATACATGTGAAGATATATTATGTAGATGGTCAGAATATGAGAGGAACAATCCACTTCAGTAAGATGACAAGATGATCTAAATATGAACAAAAGAGAACAGATAGATAAAGTCTTCCATGTGTCATTTTCTTGACTTAACACAACTTTAGTATCTATTTTTAGTTTAGTTATTTTTATAAATAAGAGAATGACCTTGTGTCAAGGGGTCGATGGTTTTGGAGAGAAATACTTTTTCTAGAATATTGTAAGAGAATTATTTATGTGCAAGTTATTTTAATTGAGAAGTTATGTTTAGAACCAAAGACACTTCTTTCATCTGAGTCGTGAATGTGATTCGACCAAGGGAGATTATATCTGTCTTCAAATTCAACATTTGTTGTTGTATTGAGTAAGAATTGGTGTATATGTTATTTAATTTATCTTATAATGTTGTGATAGTTCTTTTATTCTAATTGATGAATAGAAATCGATTGTGTTAACATGTGATTGATAGTAGAGCATTGAAAATTACTTTTCCTGCACTAATTTCTTGTCACGTATATATTTTATTTATGTAACCGTTATCTCAGATGATGTTGAATTTCTACAAGTAAAAATGTTATTATTTCTAGTTTGAAGTAGTTTAGATCTTCCTTTCCTACATGCTAAGGTATAAAGGTTATCCCAAAACCCAACTTTATCCAATATATATTAAATTCTCTTTGCCATTTAGTTTAATCTACATATTTTGTTTTTCACAAATGTTAGAAAAGAACAAAAAACAAAAATGCATAGCCTAAGGAAAGTTTTCATGGAAAGACATATCTATCAGCCACAATTAAATCCCATCAGTAATTCCATCCAAATCACAAATCTGGAGAACCTCGCCACTCATCAAATGCTTACGAGTCTAATTGGGCCTCTTAAGCAAGTTTGTTTCCTACTATTGATTTATAGGGATCTCAGACCCCTCAACAAAATTGGTTCTAGAAGGAGGGATTGAATGAATGCATGGCTAACAATATCTCTGATAATATATTTTGCATAGCCTATAGATTCAAAACAGCCCACATGCATGGCTAGTCATTCTCAAGAAAACCCACATACAGAGAGTACTCCCACTACGAGTAACTCACCTCAACATGATGTGGAAGAACCTCCATAACCTAAAATAACTTACACTCTTCCCCATGAAGAGTTGATTAAGTTCAGAAGAATCATTAGATCTTATGCCTGACAGATCAGAGCATTACCTTTATCTTCTTTACTTCCTCGAAGAAAAAAAATAAAGATACCAGTTGTTGACACCCCTGATTAGGTGTTCATTCACATGGTAGAAGACCTAATATACTTTTCCCTCACAAATATCGAACAAACCCTTGGTCTAATATCTGAAACACAAGTCGTCACCCCACCATCTAGTAACTACTCTGAACCTGACAATTATGAATCTGAAGAGGAAGGGTCCAAATCTGATCACTAAGGTTATGAATCAGAAGACATGGGGGATAATAATGATAACTATGGAGAAGGGGGATATTAGCCTCAAGATAACCAACCATGGTTGGAAAGATATGCTCTGGAAATTCCAGGATGAATGCATAACCTACCCAAACATCCATAAAAGATACTTCCCAAATTTGACCCTGAAACCTCTAGATTTCCTGAAGACCATATTAAGAAGTTCATATTAGCCATAAGGTTGATGAGTGTACAAAATGAATATGTGGTGTGTATATGGTTCCCTTATACCTTTGAAAATTCAGCTTCGACCTGGTATTTCAACCTACCAGTTGGTTCCATAACTAGTTGGACATAGTTTCAAAAGGATTTCTTGGACGAATTTGCTGAAGAAACTACTACAGGAGCTTTAATGGGTGAAATTTTCGCCACCACTATGAATCCAAAAGAAAAGTTCAAATCTTTCAACCAAAGGTTCACCACCATTTTGAACAAATTCCAACCCTAGGCTAGACCTACTTCAGAGCTGCAAATTGAAGTATATGCTAATGCTCTCCTAGATTCTATTTCTATGTTCGTAAAAAGGGCCGCCAAGAATACTCTAGTTGAAAATTTTGACGAAGATAAAAAGATTGAGTCCCAAATGAAAGGATGCAAAGCAGTTCAGATCTCACTAATAAAGAAAGAAACCCAACCTTCACCCAATAGGGGAATTTTTTTTACTAGACCCTCGAGAAAACAAACAGAACAAGATCTCGAAAAAGAGGGAGGGAACATAGAAAACCTGCAATGGATGATCAAAATACTTTCCAATGAGATCGTAGATATGAAAAGGAGTGTTGGGGAAGGAAACCAAAATCAAATACCTTATAAACCCTTTTTTAAAATAAATCCATCTTTCAAAGCTATAGAACCTCCCCCAACAAACCTAAACGTCGACTTAGGGAATGTGGCATTTGAATCGTCACTCCTTCTGTACATATCACCAAGCAAAACATTAAGAAAGGTATTTTCCTCAATGGTTGCATGTTATTAATCTAATGGCTAATTGATTCCTAGAGGAATGTTCTGTAACTGAACAACCCAATGGCTTGGAAATAAATTTCACCGATCAAGAAAGTCAAGAGCCACCTGAAGAGACAACCATGTTGTTATGGTATTCCAACCACCTGATACCTTTCAACGACACCAATGAGGTGCAAGGACCCCTCGTTGAAGTTCTAGTTGTACATATGTGAATTAATAGTCTATCGATCCAAAGTAACCCCACCACTACTCAATCATCTCAAGGGAATCAAGCGACCGATCACCCTAAACCGCTATTTTCTTCCCAAAGAAACCCCACAAACATACACACATAGGAATCGCCTAAGCTAGACTACAATTTGGTAGAAGACTTGAAGAAGATGAAAACTAATGTGTCTGTCATGGACATGTATAGGTTCCTTCAACAAAAGTATGTTTTTGTTACAGGCCTTGAAATTAATAGATACCCCTATAACAAGTGTTGATCAAGGTGACATCTCATCTCCCACATATTTAACAAATAAGCCAAGCATGAATGCTTGTTCTTCGGAAAAAAGAGGAAGGCCTTTTGTTCCTCCTTTCCTCTTGACGTTTGAGGTTTTTAACACAAATCTACATAATTTCCTATTTGATTCAGGGGCATCTTCAAATGTCATTCCATTGTCAATTTGCAAGAAATTGAACACAACCTTGGTCAAAAGTGATAAACACATTATACAAATAGATAGGACTCATGTAAAGGTCATTGGGGAACTGAAAGATGTCATGATCAGAATTGCTACACACCCCAAATTTGTTCAAGTAATTGACATAATCGTGGTAGACATCCTGGAGGCTTATGGAATGCTACTTAGCCAAGACTGATCTGAGAAATTAAACGGATACTTTAGTATCGACTAGGATCACCTTTGGTTTCCATTGAAAGGACATCCAAACATGATCAAGATTGATAGAGAAAGATACCTCAAACATACTGTCACTGATTTAGAGACCCCAAATGAACCCTTTTCAACAGAGTTCCCTATGTTAGGAAACTACTCCTATGAAATTGATTTCGGTAATTTCACCCCTCACATGTCTAACATACTTTCTGCACAAAAATATGAAATGATATTTCAAATAAACCTACTAGCGGTCGTAGAAGAAAGCATCCTCTATCAGGATTCTCTGACAGGAGTAGTAGACAAGGAGGTTGAAATTGTTGAAATAACTAGAGATGAAGAGGTCATAAAATTTTCTCCCCAAATTTGGATGTTGTACTTTGATGGCTCTAAATACAAGTGGGGTCGGAAGAAGGATGCATCCTCATTGACCCAAAGGGAAAGCAAAGTTTCCTATCCTATAGATTAGAATTTGAATGCACTAATAACACTGTTGAATATGAAGCTCTAGTCTAGGGACTAAAGAAATCCATCGACTTAAACATCAAATAATTGAAAGTATTTGGATATTCTGAAATTATCATTAGGCAAGTGAAGAATACCATTCATTTCAATTCACCTCACTTAAATAATTATCATCAAGAGGTGCACAAACTAATAGAAAAGTTTTAGGCCTTAAACATTAGTGTTGTTCCCAGGATAAAAAAAAATACCCTTGTTGATGCTCTAGCCACTGCAGCCTCAATATTATCTCCTTTAGAAGATTATGAAGCCTCAAGCTTTGTATAAGAACTTCTCTACAAATCGTCGGTACCTAACAACATTTCTAACTGAAAAGTCTTTGAATGGGATGAACAAATTGTAGATTTCGTAACTAATCAGGAGAATTTTAAGGATTTGGCCATTGATGATGAAATATTAAAATAAATACTCATAGAATAAAATCCCCATGAACAGAAGAAGGGAACATATCACTCTAATGACAAACCCAAGTTTCACACGATACCAAAAGGACTGGCCAATCTGGAGAACCTTTTCGACCTAAGGGAAATATTTAGAGGGCCAAAGAATGAAACAATAGGGAGATCATGTCCTATATAATAAATTTTAAACCTAGGAAACCATGAGAATTATCCGGGTGGATATCGGTGGACACCCACCTTTTCCAACTCACTAAAAACAATTTTCTGGAAATTTTGGCAATTTACTATTTTTAGCAGTTTTTAACTTCCGAGGCCATTTTGAGGGCCTAAATGAAGGTTTTTCAGCATAGAGATTCTCAATGATATTCAACAGTTCTTATTGATCCCTCAAAATKAATCTCCTCGAAGATACCTTTCCAACGAGCTATCGTGCGCCCCAAACAGAGATCGTATGCCAAAGTTACACCCCCAGGAAGTTGATATACCAAACTACCCAAAACAGGGTCCACAAAACTATTGGCTTTTCATCYTCTGGGGTTAGGGTTTTGGATTTTATTTATGATAAAAAGGCCTTTGGAGCCTCATTGTAAAATTATMTTCTCATGGATGCGAGTATCCATCACATCTCTTCTTAGAGATAAGMTTCTACCATTATAGCGAGTCTTTCACTCTGTATTTTACAGTCTTTGTACATTTTTGCTCAATAATAGAAAATTGTGTGTTAATGTATATATGTGTTTATGGTTKCATCTCTAATACATTTMTATTATAAAATTGGATATCTGAGATATCTATGTACATTTATTTATTATATCTCCRCTCTCATTTCGTGCCAAAAATAATCCAAATCAGAGAACCCCAAGAATGTCAATTTAGGTAAGACAGTGTCCAAAGAAGACATAAAATCTTATATTAAATTGTTTCAAGAATATCAAGATGTATTTGCTTGGTCCTACCAAGAATTGAAAACTTATGATACTCACATTATCCCACACGATCCCATTAAAATTGGGAGTAAAACCTTTCCAACAAAAGCTTAGGAAGTACCACCCATGTCTAGAACCTTTGATGTATCAAGAGCCAAAGAAATTGTTATATGTCAAGATTATATTTCAATTAATACACTCTGCCTAGGTAGCCAATCTAGTGCCTATCAGAAAGAAGTCTGGGGAGATTTGTGTGTGTGTGTGGATTTCATAAACCTTAATAGAGCATCGGAAAAAGATAACTACCCAGTCCCACCCATGGAACAACTCCTATAGGCAATATCTGGCTCTAAAGTGTTTTCCCTCCTAGATGGTTTTTGAGGATAAAAATAGGTTTTGGTTTGAGAAGAAGATCGATTAAAAACTACCTCCCTAACCAAGTGGGGAAAATTTTCTTATAAATGCATTCCCTTGGGGTTGATTAATGTAGGGTAACCTTCCAAAGGGACATGGGCATAGATTTTTGAGGATTGATCAACAAGTGTGTGGTAGTCTATTTAGATGATGTAACGGTATACTCAAAAAATGAGGACCACATTCAAAATTTGACTGAGATCTTCGATAGGTGTAGGAAGTATGAAATATCTCTAAACCATAAGAAAACCATCTTTTGTGTAGAGGAAGGGAAACTATTAGGTCATATTATATCTCGAGGAGGAATTAGCATCGACCCAGAGAGAATAAAGGAGATATCTCAACTCCCCTTGCCTCACAATAAAAAGGTCATGCAATCTTTCTTTGGGAAAATTAACTTTGTAAGAAAATTTATTCCTGACTTCGCTAAAAATGTTAAACCTTTACAAAAAATGATTCACAAAGATGAAGAGTTTAAATGGGATGAGGAAAGGAAAGGATCTTTCAACAACATCAAAACTGCAATATCCCAAGCACCAGTGATACAAAGCCCTGATTTCAATAAATATTTTTTTCTTTTATACCTTTGCTTCTGACCAATCCTTGGTTGCAGTACTTACCCAAAAGGATGATGAGAACAATGAGGCATTGGTATAATTTATGAGCACTAACCTCCAAGGAGTCGAATTGAACTACCCTTCTATAAACAAACAATATTATTGTTACACATTATTTTTGTCACCCCTGTGATCAACTGACGATTTGTGTATGGCTCACTTCTTTGTTCCCTGAATCTACTAAATGAGAGTTTCTCCATGAGGAATTGAATCATCTTTCTTCTCTTGAAAACTCAATAAAAGGAGATTTCCGCACCTTGCTAAAGACTTAGGGTGAGACAATGCTTGATCGTCACATACTGCACCAAATTGAACTGCGACGTCGCTACATGTTGCTTGTGCTTAGGGTTCAACAATGCTCAAACAAGAGAAAAAGGTGAAATTCACGAAACTTATAGAATGGAATCTTCTAGAAGATGAGGTGGCCTCCGATCGGTTTGGATATTACTCACTTCTATGATTTAGTGGGATCATCCTAATATCCTCATCCATCCCTCTTTCACCCTATATAAAGAGGGATCTCTCATGGGAAAGGCTAGATTGGATTATGCATGAAGAATTATGTTGAAGATTGTACTTGTGATAGATTTTCTTTAGCTTTCCAAGTCAGGTTGTGAATACTCTTCATCAAAAGCATTGGAGCAAAGGTATGTGTGTTGAAGCAAAGGGCCATTGGAAGGGACCTTGCAACATCAAGGAATAGGTTGTATTCTCCACTTTCATCAATATAATGCAGTAATACATTTCTTCCCTACAAAGGTGTCTCCACTTTTATTATATAACTCCTTGATCTTATGCATAGACTTCATTGGAATACATATATCGTTGTTCTCTCTATTTGTTGGTGTGTGCTTCTTAACAGGTTCAAAATCCCACAAATACAAATATGGAGAAAGGATGATACTAGCGAGGATCAAACAACGTTTAAAAGGTATGTCATTTATCCCTCTTTGAACTAGTTTACATTACAATGAAATCTAAGGAGAAGCTTGTATTATGCTCTGTTTTTTTCTAATTTCTTGTTGAAGTTAGGGAGATTAGTTTGTGTCCACACTTACTGATTTGTCCGATAACACTTATGTAGTTTATAAAGAAGTCAAACATTTCAGATCCTATATCCTGAAGAATCACACTAAATTCATAGTACCTCATCCCATGGTCTAATCTTTGTTCACTCAACAAGAAATGGGAGAAAGAAGGGGAAATTGGATGGCAATTGTCTAAGAATTGGATTTAGACATAAAACCTACCAAAATAATCAAGGGTTAAGGACTCTATAAACTTGTCGTTGAGGCCCAAGATATGATTAATGCAGAAGACTCCAATTGTTAAAATGAGTTGTCATTATGGTGCAACGAATCCTTATACATACCTCCTAGGAAAGAACCCCTGTATCGAAACTTGTTTTATCTCCTACATCATTGAACTTGTCTAGAAAACCTAAACCCTAGAGAAAGGAGAGCTATTACTTTATAGTCTGCTCAATATATCCTCATACATTATGATCTTTTTCGTGTAAACTATGATGGAGTACTCCTTATATGTCTTGAACATGATGATGTAGAAAATGTACCGAGACAAATTCATGATGGCCCAGTGGGTGGACATTTCACAGGAGAAAACATGACTCACAAAATATTAAGGGCTAGTTATTATTGGCCTAATTTGTTCAGGGATGTTCATGCATATGCCAGGAAATATAAATCTTTCCAAGTAAGCGTTGGTAGAGAAAAAAGGGAATCCATTCCACTCTAGCCAGTGACCATATCCAAACCATTCGAACAATGGGGAATAGACGTCATAGGAGAAATTACTCCCAATTCTTTGAAACAACATAAATATATATTAATTGCCACAGATTATTTTATGAGATGGATGGAGGATATCCCTCTCACACACATTAATGAAAAGGTAATAATCAAGTTTTTAGAACAAAATCTAATAACAAGGTTTGGAATATCCGTTCTCGTTTTTTAAAATGTTGCCTACTTTTCTTCCACATTGTTGAAAGAATTCACCCTTCATAATGGGATCATAATAAGATATTTTTTGAACTACAATCCATAATGGAATGGGGTAGCATAGTCAACTAATAAAACCCTGGTGAGGATTTAAAAAAAAAAAAACAATTGTTGAAAATCATAGGAATTGGCATAATTTGCTTCATAATTCCCTATGGGCCGATAGAGTAACACCTAAAGAAGCCATAGGAAACTCTCTATGCTTTCTAGCATATGGACAAGGGTCAATTCTCCCAAACGGGTTGTATCTTCCATCATTACAGCTTATTCAGGCATCAAGAGGTTAACCCTCATCCGCTATTCAATAAAGGATTGATACCCTTCTCATCCTAAACAAAGAAAGGGAAAAGGATAAAGTTAAGTTCACCGCTCATTAGCAGATAGTTAAAAGATGGTTCGACAAACATAATGCCAAAGAATTGTTTTTTGAAGTAGGATACCTAGTCTTGAAGTGGGATGAAGCAAACAAGCCCAAAGGAAAACACTCAAAGTTCCAAAATCTATGGCACGAACCTTTTTAGGTGTCCAAGAAGATCGGGGTAGGAACATACTAGTTGCAGGATCTGAGGGGGGAATCGAATACCCTCTTGGTGAATGGCCAGGCCTTAAAACAATATTTCTCTTAAAAAATAATAATAAATTAATTAAAAATCTTTTAATGTTTTGTTTGAGTCATTGTTTCTTTTTCAGCGTACATTTTGATTAGAACAATTGTGTGTTTCAAGGAAGGTTTTCGAGCCCCTTTTTAGTTATTTTTGCTTGTTATTTTCCTATTTGATTAAGTTGTGTTTCGTAAAGGAATGGTTGACTTTAATCTTTTCTTGGGAAGATACGGTGAAGCAGAATCTGCTCCTAACCTACACTTATATGCAAAATAAGAGATGTTGAGCAAACACAAATTTTCAAAATCATATTTTATCTTTGTAAGCATGCTACCTGGGGAAGTGGTGAAATATCTTCCTAGTGGCCTGGTAAATTTGAAAGAAAATATGGCTAGCTAAAAAGAATCACATGTACCTCAAAGATAGATCTAGGGAAAACTCCACCCTAACAGTTTCACCTTTTCAAAAAACAAATATCCTCCTCTTCGACTAGCTCTTGGTGTTTATGCCAAAAAACGATGATCCATATTAAAGGAAAAAATAAAGGAGAACAAAGTCCGAGAGGGTATGAAAATAACTTTGTCGGGGCTATGGACATTCACTGGCAGCGGAGCAAGTTCTTTTAAGTCGGGGTGACTTCATCAGGGCTATGGACGCTCGTTGGTAGCAGAGAAACACCATAGGAAAGGAATGATAGCTAATGGCCTCACTCCATTGGACGTTCTACCCAGATCTTTTCTAGGAAGAACATGGATTGAGGTTAAGTAGGAAAGGGGGTGGAAAATCTAAACCCCATAGGCAGATCTAGATTCACGAACCTGAGAAGTTAGGTGCACAATGATGGAAAAGGTTATGTTAAAAATAATATAATAAAGCCAGATAATTTCTCAACCAATTTGCATAGGCTAAGAACAAGGGAAGGAGTAGAGATTCTATTTTATCCCAAAGAATCTCCATTTGTTGAGCACTCAACACATGTTAAAATTCTTTGTGATTTTTTTCTTTTGGGTATCAGTTTGTAATTTTTGAATGAAGTCATTTTTTGTAGGGATCAATGGATTTTTCTATTGTTGCATTTTTTCATCGATCACATTTAGTTTGGTTTGAATATTGTTGAACATATTGACATTTTTCTCTAAGTAAACATGGCATTAGACTAATTACACACAACTTAAAATTTGTTTTATAAAAGAGTTGTGTGCCAATCGACAATTTTGGTCTGCGAAAATAGTCTTTTAAAACAAATCACCGATGTATTGTCAGCATCGACGACATCCAAAAGACAAAATGTTATATAAACGATGACAATTCTCGATCATCGATGTATCTTCGACATTGACTAAAAGGGAGAAAGTTCACGATAGCCAGAAACGTATGCCTAAGAAAATCACCGACGTCGAAGAAACGCTTCTCATGCCTAAGAGGTCAAATCAACCATCATGTGTTTTGTCGAGTAGATAGTATGTATTTCTCGGTTATATCCTACATCATTTTTTTATGTTCCTTGTGTTATACCTATACTTCCACTCCAATACTTCCATGTAACCATTGTACGAAAGTTGGGGTCGGCATCAGAAGTTTTTCCCTAAAAATACCAACAAAACAACGTCAAAGACAAAATGTCGATGTCGATGCACTCATTAAATATTGGAATATTTCTAAGACACCGAACTATAGGATTTAGATGAAAATTTATCCACTGACGTCGATGATCCTAGCCGATCTGTGTTGTCCATTTAACAGTCCTGCTTATCCCTGATGTCGATCATACTAGTTTCGTTGAAGTGTGAAAATGCTCGGGTAATTTGAGGAGACACCTCTAGCTAAGTGAAGGATGAGATTTGCGATGTGTTAGACAATTAATAATTTCACGTAAACGATACCACGACGTCATGCGCTGACCAACTTTCAAGCTTTGAATTATTCAATGAACTCTAAAATAACACGCTCCTGCATCACCAGCCTACGTTGCATTTAATCCTAAGCATGATGTGGATTATGTTATATATTGTATAGGTCATATATGTACTCTTGAATTTAAGACTTGATGCGACAAGGTAGGTATGTTTTAAATTTACAAAGTTTGAGCCCAAGCATGGTATTTCATTCACAAATCATCGATCTCCCAAGTAGATGAAGGAGAAAGGGAGATCATCGAGGAGGTTACAGCTCATTGTATCACATTAATTACCAGTAAGCCCCAGTTATTTCTTGCAAGGAAGAGGTAAGTGTGGTCTTTATTGTTTGCATTTATTATTGAGTCTGATAACGTTTGTCGAAGTTGGCTTGCAGCTTATTATAACATTTTTTGCAAGAAAATTCCTCCTCGAAAGCCGACGACAAGGTGCTCACCAAGAATGCCCAAAATGAAAGAACTGGAGGTCGATGAAGGGTCGATGTCGATGACCATAAGGGAGCTTGATTTTGTTTCAAAAATGGAATCAGTCATCCGAACTTCAACCAAGAAACAATTTACCAATCCTCCATCATTCGGGGACACAAAGGAAAGAACTAGATCTAAAGTAATGCTCCCACATTAGGGGGATATTTTTAACAAAATCAGTTGAGAATATTACCAAGAGTTTACACCTCACAACAACCCATATGTCGGGGTATCAGATGACCAATTTTTCCCAAATATTAGGCGATCATATCTGCACATGGTGGCTTGCTGGACCCCGGTTCTTCCCTGCATCAAAATGTTGGGATGGATAATTGACCATGTAGACATGATGAAATGCATGATCAATAACGAGGAGGGAGAATGTGTTGTTATATTTCTTGCAATAGAGATACAAAAATAATACAAACTCAGAGACTCGAAGGAGAGACTGAATCAAATTTTGTGGTCAGGTTTTATGAGTTCCATGACACCAACCAGTTACTAGCCTTGTGGTGGAAAGAAGATAAAAAGTTCACAAACAGGAGAAATGGGTGGTACAGCATGGTAAACCTTAGAGGGACTTATATGTATTTAATGGATTTAATATGTTGATTGTATGGAGAAAAGTACTGCTCAAAGTTTTTAGAGGCATGGATTCCCTTGGCATATACCATGACAATCTCCAAGAGCAGTTTCAATTGGGGATACATCATTTCCAAACAACTGAGTATCAACATCATATAGGCCCAGACACCAAAAGATGGAGAAACATCAGTTTTCTACATGTCATCTTACCTATTGGATGTAATCTATGCGAGAAATGTTTTCGCAGGTATGAATTTAAGTTGGCATAATGCCAAATTACCTGTGCATGTTTATGGGAGAATAGGTACAAAAGATTTTGTACCATGATATGTGATGAGTTTATATCCAGAGTGCACTTTATTATATTTAGAAAAGAATTCCCAACTTTCAGCGACAGCCAAAAGGATGATATCCAAAGTTGGCCACTGGTATTTCGAAGAAACAGGCACTTATATCAGATTGTTCAGGGTTACTAGTGCACCACACCTACTCCCTGTTCATGTCCCTGGTCGTCTCATATTGGAAGAGATTTGTTACCAGACCATTCTACAAGGCTATAAGGCTTCTCTGGTGAAGGATAATAAGAGGGATTTCATACCCTATGGTTTTCATATCAGTTTTTATATGGTTAAAGACACTGCGCATGAGAAACAAGAAAGATTGAGTCATCTTGAGTATCGGTTCCCCATAGCCCATTTTTGCAAGCATGATCCAAAATTATTGGTACCACAGCACGCATCGTAGGTATCCTCATATTGGCCATATTCTCATGACAATTTAGAATATGATATCTCTACCGAGGGTGCCCAATATTGGGACGAAGTGCTCCATAGAATGGCCAAACCTAGTATGACCAAATTCAAAGCAATGACCATGGATGAACAAGTGGAGACAATAGATAACACAAGTCAAGAATCCATCAGGGTAAGAGAAGAAAAAAGAGCAGCATAAGCAAATAGAGGCACGGAAAAAGGGGGATATTGTTACTAGAAGAAGTCGAGAGAGATATGCAACGATTAGGGGAAGATCCTCCACTTAAACCTTTGATAGGACCCTTGAGAATTAACCTAGCCAATACAAATGGTCATGAGGAAGAACTAAATGGCTCAAAAACAGTTCCACCAGAAGAGACTGCTGACCAATAAAACACTAGCCCTGTGTCACCACAAAAAGGATCGTTGGTAACTACTATAGCTCAACAAAGTTCATCAGATCACCAAGTGGGAGGGATATACCTACTGTCCTCGTATATTTAATCACCATATATGATGATGAGGAAGGCTCGGAAGCTTCATGCATAACCCTGGTGTCAATCACATAGGAGGAAGAACCAAGGGAAACATCTGCTCCAACCTATGATGATTTGGTCCCAAAACCCCAAGAAGGTGGCCTGAAAGCTAGGATCACTCTTAACATTGTCTTTCTCAATCAACTAGAAACACAGCTATTGGGAGGAACACAACCCCAGGATGACAGCTCTAAGAATGGAATGTATATAGGTGAACCAGAAGAAGGAATGGGGTATCCAGAAATTGACATCCCAACGGTTGAACCCTTGGGTAGTACTAATCCTCTGCCTACTTCTCCATCAAGGACAAAGACTTCATCGACCTACGAGGACCAGTATAAGGCCAAGTCACCAGGACACACAAAGGACTCCCCTGCTAGCGAGCTGAGCAGATCAAGCCATGAAGCAGAACAAGTGTTTGTGCCAACATTAGCACATAAACCATTGACTAAGGTAGAAGGAATTCAAGTGCCTACCCTTGGAAGAGATAGAGAAACCAACATGGAACACCTATATATGACAGGAATCCTAGGAAATAATCTATCCTAGGGAGATCAACAGATTCCTGAACCTGTAGAAAAATTCATGGATATACAGACCATTGCTTATGATAGGAAAATGAAGGTCATAATGAAAAGAACAGTCAAGAAAAGGAATCATACGCTTGATAGTAACCTGTTCATAACCATAGAAGAGACATTATTTGATATAGAAAGTGACAAGATGACTGAGCTAATCGGAGCAGGGATGGCCATAACCGATTCCACATTAGATAGGGAAAAAAGGGATGAAATGGAGGTACCTTCAATGAAGAAAGAGTTTTACCACTTGTGGCATCAAGCTGAGTATTACCAAAATTCGACACAGGCAGTGATAGTCTTGAAGAGTGAGTTCCGAGATATGTATTCACAATTCACAAGGGAGAGAGACCTCCTCACTGCTCTCATAGTTTATTTCCAAGAAGATACCCTTATGGGGATAGAAACATGCAAAGACATGCAATTGTGGTATGAGAAGGCACATCAAGCCTTGGAACAGATAGACTACATCATTGAAGTAAAGAAGGGTCGAGATTCAAAAGAACATGGCATCTGAGTTCTGATGGACAACAACATAGCCTACATATGGAAGGAAACTGAATACAGGGTACACATGGTCCAAGAACCCCAGAAGAAGATGTAGGAAATATGGAAAGAGTGTGAGAAAAGTTGGGAAAATATCAACCAGGAAATTAGGGAAATCGACTTGCCAGAGTTTGTCCCACCGAAGTATTTCACCGATTTACGTGACATAGTTAAGCGACATGCAGAGAAAGATGAGGTATGTGAAACAAATATTTCTTAGGTTTCAAGCATGATCCTAGGCCAAGTAAAGAAGTTCATGGAGCCTCTAATTAAATCTCTCACATTTCTACAGTTTGTGAGTGTCAAACTAATCAAGTACAACGAATAGGCAGTTGAGATGAAGGAGGTACTCTCCACTCTGATGGATAAACACAGGTTCCCATATGCAAATACATTCGAATATCTCTTCTATATATGGTTATAATACGATAGGAACTATCCACTTCAGTAAGATGACAAGATGATCTAACGATGAACAAAGGAGAACAGATAGATAAAGTCGACCACGTGTCATTTTATTGACTTAACACAACTTTAGTAGCTATTTTTAGTTTAGTTATTTTTATAAATAAGAGAATCAACCTTTTGTAAAGGGGTCGATGGTTTTGGAGAGAAACACCTTTTTTGGAATATTGTAAGAGAATTATTTTTGTGCAAGTTATATTAATTTCGAATTTTTGTTTAGAACCAAAGACACTTATTTCATCTGAGGCATGAATGTGATTGGACCGAGGGGGATTATCTTTGTCTTCGAATTCAATATGTGTTGTTGTATTAAGTAAGAGTTGTTGTATCTATTATTTAATTTATCTTATAATGTTGCGACGGTTCTTTTATTCTAATTGATGAATAGAAATCGATTGTGTTAACATGTGATTGATAGTAGAGCATTTAAAATTACTTTTCCCGCACTAATTTCTTGTCACGTGTATATATTTGTTTGTAACTATTATCTCATATGATGTTGAATGTATACAAGTCAAAATGGTATTATTGCTAGTTTGAAGTAGTTTATATCTTCCTTGTCTACATGCTAAGGTATAAAGTTTATCCCAGAACCCATCTCTCTCCAATATATATTAACTTCCCTCTTCCATTTAGTTTAAGCTCCATCTTTCATTTTTCACAAATGTTAGAAAAGAACAAAAAACAAAATTGCATAGCCTGAGGAAAGGTTTCATGGAAAGACATATCTATCAGTCACAATTAAAGCCCATCGATAATTCCAGCCAAATCATAAATATGGAGAACCTCACCACTCATCAAACACTTACGAGTCTAATTGGGCCTCTTAAGCGGGTTTGGTTCTTATTGTTGAGTTAAAGGGATCTTAGACCCTTCAACACCATCCATGAATCACATAAACACAAGTGTTTCTAATGAAATATTCTAATCATTGAGTACAAAGCATAATAAGAAATGACCAAAAAGAAATAGAAAACATAAAGAAAATAATAGTAAAATCTTCTTATGTACAACAATTACAAGGGCATCATCCAAGCATTACTACCTAAGTGTAATACCTATTTAAATAGATCTCTTTTTAGGGATCCTATGAAACATTTCCCTCATATTCCTCTAACTCATAAGATCCTTTTATAAGGACATGCCTCATAATGTAAGGATCATTCTCCATGGGGTTGAACTTTCCTACCCCCAAGGAATCCTTATACTGGTCATAAAATAACATTGAGTCTCATTCTGAGAAAAAATGGGGATGAATGGACTTGTCATACTAAGACTTGACACATTTCTTCTGTGCCTCATTTTTTGCAGCTGCATATATGTGGTGCTCATCAATTTGTTCCATATGAATGAGGTATTCCTTCAGGGAAGTTGCGTCAAGAAGTCGCTCTATGGCCAATATTAGCAAGGGAATTTCACATTCAATCAATAAAATTGCTTATACCCCATGGATGAGTTGGAAGGGAGTAATATTGATAGTAGTCTTAACCTAGGCTCAATATTCCCATAAAGATAGAAAAAGCATCAGATGCTAATTAGATTTGTATGCATTGACTATATACTGCAAAATGGTTTTCATAGACTTATTGATATCCTCTAATTGTTCATTGGCCTATGGAAAATACAATGAAAATTATTTGTATTGAAACCCTAACTTAGCTTCTAATTCCATCATCATGTTATTCTGAAATGATTTCCATAGTCCATGACAATCTCTCTTGGCACATTAAATATGAAAAGTGTTGTTGTCTCACCATAATTAGATAAATTTGGCATGGATTTACCCACTTAGTAAGTAGTCTACGACCACAATGATTTTCTTATGATCTCTTACCAAAATTGACTGACATGTCATAAAATCGACCAACCCCCTTAGTGAAATGGCCAACAATGGTGAATATAGGATAAAGTAGAATTGAATTTGTGCATGTTTTCCTCGTGAACATTTAGCACGGGTTGTTAAGAATTGAGCACAAGCAATATGAGATAAGAAATGGAAGAAAATTCCTTAATCAATTCTTATGCTCATTTTATTGATACGATGATATGAATTTATAGTACATAGATTGAAAATATTTAGATCTAAATATCATTGACAACTCATCAATGGATCATGACAACACCTCATGAATATATGAGTTTTACAACTCATATCAATGTGGAATCGGACTTTGTGATTTTCTAGGGATTCATAGTCTAATATTCCCCCCCTCAATCACAAGTATGAATAATTGTACCAGTAAAAAAATAGATTAGTATCATCTTCAATCTAAAACTGTTGAACTGAGCTTGGATGACAACTAACCAATTTGAATTTAATAATGTGGTGGTTTTAGATTACCACTAACAATCTTCATTCAGACAATGTGGTGGTTTTTGGTTTACCATTAAAAATATTCACTCCCCCCAAAAAATGTGTAAGAGAGTTTCTTTTTCATCAATCTTCTCCCCTCTTGAGGTGTGGAGAGTACCATATTTTATTCATGTTTTTATTTTTAGAGAACATATAGAATTGGACCTAGATAATCACCAAAATCATCTGGAATAGTTGTTTGAAAGTTTTTGACCATTGTCATTTCTCCATGTGGTTGTGGCTTTACCTATGTCTTGATTAGATGGTAAGAATGGTGTAGCTTCTTTACTTGTTGCTTCAATTTCCAACAGATGATCCAACCATGATGGATCGTTTGCTTAACCTTCTTCTTATTTTGACACGTTTCTGAGAGATGATTTGTCTTCCCATAGTGAAGACAAGGATGGAGATCAAAACACTATGACTCAAGTGACCTACTCTATGACAATGTTGGAACTTATTAGTAATATTATTCACTTCTTCAAGAAATCATATGCTCACAAACTAAACTAGTTTGGAGTCATATGGGCCATGGAAGCTATTTCCTTTGTCATATCCTAAGTTGTGTCGATTTTTGTTGAATGATAATTCTTCCCAAGGTTTGAAAAACATCTTGGAAATATCGGTTTTTTTTTCTTTTACTTATTCACATTTGTTGCTACTACTGTTGTCATTTTGTGCTTCTGATTCATCTTTGATAAATATTTCTTCCATCCATTTCATGGATTATTCCATATATTTTGTGTCTTCTACATTAGCTATCAAGTTTTCTATATCACAATTAGCATCAAGCATCTTCATTATGTCTTGTGTGTCACAAGCTGCATCAACTTTTGGTGATTTCATTTGTATCACATGTTGAATCAATCATTTGGATAACTTCCTTTGTAGCACATATTGCATCAATCTTCTCTATTAGATCATTTGTGTCACAATTTGCATAAACCTTTTGTATGAGGTTATTTGTTGCGGATGTTGCATCAATCATGTCATCAATTTGATTTTGTTTTTCTCTTAATTTTATTTGAAGTTCATCAATCAATTAATTCTTCATTTCTATTTGATCTTGAAGATCATATGTTGATTGTATTGTATCGACCATGTGATCAATTACTTTTTTCTTTTGAATTAATGTCCACTCAATACTTTTAACTAGATTTTGCAATTCATGGTTGTCTTCTTGCAATTCCTCGATTTATTGAGAGGCATTTTGTAAACACTTTCATCTTTTACCAATTTATTATTATTCTCTCGCTCGCTTGTACTCGCTCGATTTCACTTGCTTTCTTTTGAATTTGTTTGCATGCTTTCTTACACTCGCTTGATTTGATGTTGCACTTAGGGTCTCGGGTACTATTGATCATGTGCCCTAAAGTGTGCTTACAATGATTTAAGTTTCAATTTCTCAACCTTGTCAATTTTGAGTCAAATATTTCAATGTGGACTTAGAAATACAACGACTTAATAAATTCTGACCCTAAATTTCAATGACTCTTGGGTGTCAAGCTCAACCGAGAATGCACCTGAAAATTGCAATTCAACTTGATTTTGATTTAACACTTACAAAAAGAACTATTGCAAGTAGAAAATAATCTTCAAATTTAAATGTTAAACAATGATTCATTAGCTTGATTTTCCCATTACTTTCAATGATTGATGTAAAATTGTTGTTGAATAGTGATGTGATTGACAATTTTATATCTTGAATTTTCTTCATTGCTACTTGATTGCAGGTTCTTGATCACACGTCATGCTTAAATTTCATTCACTTTTCTTATACTTTGTGTGTGTTGTGTTATATGATATATTACCATGGTAGTATTAAATTGTAGTATTAAAACTAGACACAAAGAAGCCATCGAACATCCCAACAATAATTCATCACACATAAAAACCATTTTTGTCTAACATATCTTTATTCAAATTCTAAACAGAACTAAGAGACAATAACCAAAACAAATAATCTTTTTAATTATAAGGCACATGATAATTACCTTTACAATTTTTTATTTTACCCTATAACTTTAACATGGAGAAAAGACAAATCACTTTGGTTTTGAATAACATCCTTTTAATTTCAAAAGGAATATTTGATAAGCATTATTGGGCTTACCACCGTTCACATACAATCACCTTTTAAAATATCACTCCTTTTTTTTAATAGGATCTTCAGCATCTTTGAAGTAAAAACTACTTCACTTTTCAAATTACATCAAACTTTGACTCCCTCTTATTTGTGAAAGATATATAAAAAAAAAATCAAAATACTTCGTTTTCCAAGTATTTGAATTCTTTTTAAAATAAACCATTCACTAGATTTTTAAAATATGCCACTTAAAAGAAAATGATCCTTTTTTTAAATGTGTTGGAATTAACATGCACTTAAAATAGATCATTCAAACCTTGAATAGAAAAATTTGATTCGACTTATGAGCAATTTGTTACCTGCGTGTCAACTACTTTGTCAAAATCATGGCAAAGCTTGGAGCATTGCAGGATTGCTTCAATATTTCTGGTGGGGGTGGCATTATCCAATCTGCATGAAATTCAATTTAACTTTAGATCCGTTATTCGATTCTCTATGCAAGTTCCTCACACCTTGACTCGGCACTGTTTCTCAGATGTCCTCGGCCAATCTCACGCCAGAAAACGGTAAAATTCATTCTATGTTGTTGCATATGCTCTTGAGATATGCAGTGATCCCAATAGGAATTTGAAAGAGACCTTAGCTCCTTGGCGATATAAATGTTGACAACATAAAAACACTAAAAAAACATTCAATTTGAAAGAGACCTTATCTCCTCACCAACATCAGTTGAGAGCACAAAAAAAAAATATGCAATCAGATCCAAAGAGTAGAATGACCTTGATGATTAAGATTCGCTTTCTGTGACATCTCCGTCAACAAATTATCTCTATAAAGATTGTTTGCCAGATCTACAATAGATCAGTGCACCCTCTAATTCAGATTCACGGTTCCTCTCTTTCATTCTCAAATCTCAGCACCTTGATACGAATCGTGAGAAAACTGAGAAAATGAGGATCATGCAGCCCTTGATCTGAAGAAGAAATCATTGGCACTAGTTTAGAGCGACATATCTTATAAGAAAGAGTTATAATTTTCTAATCAGCAACCCAGATACAAGTACCTGCTAATCAACAAACCATTGTGCCCCCTACATATCATTGTAAGTAGCATCTCTATTTTCTCGTGGATCGCTACCATGTGAAGCTACAATACCTCACCTTCAATGGATCACTACCATGGATCTCACGAGTACCAGGGCTTGAGAACTATAATAGTTTTGATACCATGTTAAGGATTGAGCACAAGCAAGACGAGACAAGAACTAGCAGAAAAGGCCTTAAGCCATTTCGATGCTCATTGTATTGATTTGTATTGATCTGATGATATGGATTTATAGTACATAGATCTCATTGAAAACTTATCATTGGATCATGAAAACACCTCATGGATACATGAGGTTTACAAATCATATCAATGTGGTCTTGGACTATGTGATTGACTAGGGACTCACACTCTAACACGAGTGGCACTTCTTAACTACTACTATGCAATCCCTAAATATTGAAGGCCAAAAATAAAATGCACTTAAAATCTTTGACCACCATAGGATCCACTGTGACAATAATTGAGAACCCTCTCACCCTCCTCATGAGTTAAGCATTAACATAAAATGAGATCCAACCCTTAACGATACAAAGCGTCATCAATGATGAGGTATCTCTCTGCATGATGGTGAATACACTGGCGTTCATCATGAGAGAGGTTGGAGGGGAACCTTTGGGCATGGGGTCCTCACTCAATGAACCTGTGACATAGCACTTGTGTTTGTTGGATATTAAAGAATACTCTTAATTTCACTAGATATCGATAAATACCTCAAAAAATCATTTTGTTGAACCCCCCTCCCAATACATCTTTCTAATCAAATAAACCCTTATTATTACTAGATACCCCTTTCTTTACCCCCTAATACCTATAAACCCCTCGATACCCCACATCCGCCCCCAATACCTACAATATATTGACTTTATTTTTCACAATTAAAAGCCCCCTTTATGAATGAAAGTGAAAAGATATTGGTCAACAAGGTGAAGCCCCTGTGCCTTTGGGTCTAGAGATACACCAATATTTCTCCATACCATGGTTCATTGGAGGCAATGAGGAATACATGTTCATCAGGTAACAAGTTAGTTTCAACCTAATCCTTGCCATCTATAGGTAACTATGACATGAGCTCAAAAAAACCAAGGACTTCTTCAATTTTTCTAACACAAACTCTATATCAAATTCTTGCAAAATGAAAATCCACTTATTGTACTTTCCCCCTGATTATTCGTCAAGTCAATACATGGTTGAAAGAATTAATGTGTGTGATGACTATATTTCCTTGAAGAATAATGTAATTTCTAATTCATTGGATAATGTGCACTACTACCAAGTCCATCTTCTCAACATGAGAATGCCTCATTTATAGTTTGGAGAGGCTCTTACTTAGATAATACACTACATGCTCCTAATGTAGCATCTCCAGCATCCAATTGGGCTATGCCATATAAAAATTTTGAACTATATACAAAATTAAAACATATAGAAACTCTGCAAATGCATAGATTCATACAGAATAATAATAAAAATACACATGCAACACACACATGAAAAACCCATAAAAATAAATGCATACATAATAATGCAGCATATAATTTAACACACAATTGACACTTATTTTGGTCAAAATATCACCAATTGCGTGCAGACCTTCCACGTTCCTCCCAGCCATATACCACACTGCTCAAAACTCTCAGGAGTGGGTCAACCCGGAGCTTGAACTAAACTCCACTCGGGTAAAGGAATTCCTAACCATGATGATGTATCTCAGACAGCAGGAAAAAATCTATCACGAATGTCAACTCGAACTAATAGCCTACAGTTTTGCATTCTCCACATGCATGTCCCAACCCAGGAAGTGTGCCCCTTCTCTACTCAAGTCCCTCGTCTGCCCCACTTCCTTTCCAGGGCTTCAGCAATACGCCGGAAAGGAAGTCTTAGAGCCCTGTAGCTGCAGTTTGGCACCTTCAGGAAATCAATTCCCAGAAATTCTCTCACCTAGAGAGAATTGGTCATGGGCCTAACAACCCACTTCTTCAGTTCAACTCCTAGGCTAACCATGTACAGGTACAGGTATGGGTAGGGGTATAGGTATAGTGATAGGAAGGTACAAAGGACAGTTGAATGAGTGAGTGCATGATGATGGAATGATGGGAAAATGAACTAAGTCCAAACTATATGTCTGCATGTTCCCAACTTGACACTTGTCATGTTGAGAACCACTTTGGCCAGCTTGTCAACATCCTTAGAACTTAGGATAAAATAATTATCCATACTTTATACTTTAAGGAATATTAATATAATATTCCTTTTTGGCTTAATTGCCCTAATTTACCCTATTATCCTTAACTTTTATCCCACTTTTCCATATATTTTACATTGTTGGTCTACTGCAATGATGTTTTTTCCATTAATATTTGTGTGTGGTTACATTTACATTTACATTATAGATATACTATCATTTATGCATCCTCGCTCACCAGCCTCAAAACACAACATATACAAAAAGGCTCTCTAGCCTCAAAATCACATGCACTTAAGTTTGTTGTGCGCAGCATCTTGGAATGTGCACACTTCATCATTTTAGTGTGCATTATATGTGTGCACTATACCATGGAAGGTACACGCAAAATTATATCAAACAGCTCACCAGCCTAAGTACATTTGTATTTACATTTACAGTTGGGGTTCAGTCTAGGGGCATTACATTCCCCTCCCCCTTATTTATGCATTGTCCTCGATGCAATATATACACATATACAACCAAAATTTCAAAAATCCTCAAAAATATGCAGATATTTTGCCCACATAGAATCCTTGTGGCTACCAAGTTGCATTTTCAGGACCGTAACCTTTACTAGCTCTTGTTGGACAACTGAGAGGGGGGGGTGAATCAGTTGTTACCGTGCTTAAAAAATTATGCTTATTTTAAACTCTTTACATAGCACTCAATGACAATCACAATAATGCGGAGAAGTAAGCAATAGAACATTCAGCATCATTCACACATATGAGATACACAGAGACAGATATTTCCTAAGGAAACCCCTAGAGGGTAAAAACCTCTTCTTCTTTATATGATAAGTAATATTTACATTCTGTACATTATCATACTTATGAGCATCGACTCATAATGAGGCTACAACCTCTGTTTTGAAAGCTGCTACTTGCTGAGAGCACCAACTCTCTGGATTCTCTAGCACCCACTAGAAGGAAGCACCAACTCCCTGGTTTCTCTAGCACCCACTAGAAGAAAGCACCAACTCCCTAAGAGTTCCAACACCAACTGGATGGAAGCACCATCTTCCAGTTACATAGGCACCAACCTGTATATCAGAGAATCAATGTTCTCCCTTGCACCACCCTACCACCCTGGTTTTTTTTGCTGCAACCAGATGGAAGCTTCAACTCCCTATGTTCAAGCACCCACTTGAACCTCTGAGGACAACATTCCTTCCTAGCACCTCCCTACCACCCTCAAATATCAATCTTTGCTACTAAAACTTATTACAGTGATATAATGTTCATCAATGGCTTACCAGTCTCATCATTGTTCTGCTACACTACTCTGCTCTCATGTATCAGTGTCTCTCTACCTACATCTTCTTGCGCTTTTTTATCTTCTGTTTTTCTCTACAAGTGCACCTCAGCCTTCTTTTATTGTCTCAGCTATGAATCTTTGTTCTTTGCTTTTGTTGCACTTTATGCTATGCATCTTATTTTGATTCTTTGAATTACGCTTCGTCTGTGTATTTCAGCTCCTGTCCACAGCATGCCATTTCCCCATGTGTAATTCCTCTCTACAACAGCACCCATCTCTTCTTTGTTCTTCATTCTTATAGTCTTTGTGCACCTTGTGCAAGTTGTATGCACAATCCATCTACATGCTCATCACATGTCGAGTGCTCTACCTGATCATCATTGCAACTCTTCATCTTCTCTGGCAGTTAAACCCATCTGTCCATCATCACTGGGTGCCAAGATTCCTTAGCCTGTCTAGCAGTTGAGACTCTTCGTCTTCTCTGTTACAGTTGAGCTCATTCCCTCTGTTGCAGTTCTAGACTCCAACTGTCTTACATCTGTCAATTGCCTCTATGAATAGTCTTCATTCCATTGGAAGATGCCTCGAGACTCTTCATCTTCTCTAGTGATCACCCTGAAGTCTCTTTGATTTTTCTGTGCAGAAATAATCAGTGGCTTCTGGAAGTTACACTGTGAACCTCTTGAGCCTTATGCCTTTGGCACCTTTCACCTTTCCTTTCACATGTGGCCTGAGGCAGTGACCACACGCCTGTTCAGAAGGTGCTTTCGTGATTCACATTTCAACAATTCCTATTGTGAGGCATCTCGATTCTCCAAGTCGTGATCTCCAAAATGGATATTAGCTTCGTGTTAGCTCCTCTCTTGAGCCTTCGTCGATGTGACCATAGGTTATGATCAAGGGCCAATTCTGCACATGCATTTTTCATTTCACGTTTCGGGGATTCTGTGAAGGGTCTTCTCAACTCTCCATGTCCCAAACTGCAAAATGGAGTTTGTCTCTTCGAGTTCTTCTCTACATCTCTTCGACGATGTGACCACCGGCGGTGACTAGGCGCTTATCCATAAAGAGCTTTTGCAATTTCGCATTTTGGCATTCCTATGATGAAGGGTCTCGACACTCTAAGTCACGATCACCGAAATGGAGCTTGGTTGCACTAGCTCCTTCTACCATCTTCTGCAGATGTGACCACTGACTGTGATCATAGCCTTATTCTAAACTGCATTTCACAATTTCACGTTTCGTGAATTTGTTGCGAGTCACTCTGACTCTTCTAACTCCCAATCACGAAATTGAGCCTTGCAACTTGCAAGCTCCTTCCTTCACATGCCCACAGTTATGAACAAGCGTTTATCCATAAAGTGCCTTTGTGATTTCACATTTCGACACTTCAGCATTTCAGCATTCCTATGGTGAAGTGTTTCGATACTCCAACTCCCAGTATCCAAAACCTACACCAAAAGGTGTTTTTCGCATTTCGGCATTCCAGCATTTTGGCATTCTTGTGGTGAAGTGTTTCAGCACTCCAACTCCCGGTATCCAAAACCTACACCAAAAGGTGTTTTTCAGATTTCGGCATTCTGGCATTTCGGCATTCCTGTGGTGAAGTGTTTCGACACTCCAACTCCCAGTATCCGAAACCTACACCAAAAGGTGTTTTTCGCATTTCGGCATTCCTGTGGTGAAGTGTTTTGACACTCCAACTCCGGATATCCGAAACCTACACCAAAAGGTGTTTTTTGCATTTTGGCATTCTGTCATTTCGGCGTTCCTGTGGTGAAGTGTTTCGACACTCTTGACTCCTCCAACTCCCGGTATCCGAAACTCCGAAATGGAGTTATTTCCCGGTCTGCAAAAATCTTTGTTGATGTGCCTATTTCGGGATTTCGGCATTTCGCATTTTGCGACTTCGAGACTCCTGTGATGAAGAGTCTTGACTCTTGACTCCTCCAACTCCCAGTATCCGAAACTCTGAAATGCAGTTATTTCCCGGTCTACGAAACTCTTTGTTGATGTGCTTGTTTCGGGATTTCAGCGTTTCGCATTTTGCAACTTCAGGACTCCTGTGATGAGGAGTCTCGACTCTTGACTCCTCCAACTCTTGGTATCCAAAACTCCAGAATGGAGTTTACGCTTCTGATCTTTCCATGCCATCATCGTTGTTGATCTTCCTTGCCTGTTGGTCGTGATCTTTTCCATCAATGACAAACACGCATACTATGCACTCTGTGTGTACCTCTGCACTATTTCTTCTGGTCTTCACGAGCTTGCTCTACAACGTCTTCCCAAAATACTTCTAGTGCCCACCTGGCACATTATACCTGTACTCAAGCCATCATCATTGTTGTACTTGCCATCAATGACAAGCATATGCTGCATGTAAAACATGCCAACAATCTCCCCCTTTGGCATTAATGGCAACCCTGAAAATTTGCGCTAACTGTTTGGACCTCCAACTGTAGCATTCGGTCTAGACCACTTCTTTTCTCCCCCTTTGACATCAATGTCAAATAAAACATGCTCTCCCTGAGCTGTTGCAGTATGTTTAAGAGGTATCAGATATTCAACCAACACAAACTCCCCCTGATAGGATGGACTCTCTTATTTGAGGCCTGTAGAATATTTGTATCTAAACCAGAGTCTTCTCTTTCTGATTCTTGGACCTATTCATCTTCAGCTTCCGCTATATCCTCTGTAGAATACTCAAAATTGCTCACCTCTCTTACTGGGACTCCTTCATCAACCATTTTCTTGTCATAACTGGATGACTCCCCCTGTCACTGTTCTCTCTCTGCTTCTGACTGCTTTCCCCCTTTGTTCCTAAAAGGTTAGGTTTCCTTGACAAGGTATTTCCTCTTGTTATCTCTACGGGATGTCATGCATATCATTTTGTAAAACAAAATGTTGTTGTTGAAGATGTTGTTGTCCTACTGAAACACTGCGTAATTGTAGCTTGTACTTTTTAAATAACCCTTGGATATCCCTATTGATTCTCATCGATCTCTATTACTGCAATTTCATTTTTCTTCCATGATGCATACAATCCAAGGCTTTTATGACCATATT
>ML781051.1:1213026-1270623 GCA_009831015.1 Picea engelmannii
TGTATCATTCTTTGTTGTGGCAGATATTTATTCCTTGGAAATCTTAATTGCTCATGTCTAAGTCTTAAGGAACAATTTACAACTTTGTGACCAAAGTTAGAATAGTAGAAACAATATCCATAGAAAAATTCTTTGTACCTGGAGAATGGTTGTCTTCTTTGAGAAAATCGATTTCTTCCATGCTGATGATTTCCTTGAGTAGGGAGAGCATTATTTCTTTGTTCTACAAATTCAGTCATGGCACCTTTTTCTCTACTCCTCCTGGGCAGCTGATTGTCTTCCTTTGTTTCTGCAAGTTTATTGTTGTCATTGGTTGCAGATTTGACAAACTTGATGGGTTCTTTGTTTCTTGGCTGACCACTACTTGATCCCTCTTCATAACCCAAACCAGTTTTTAGCTTTGGATTCCTTTGCTGATTCAGAATGGTGGCTAATCCTTCTGAGGCTTTGATACTTGACAGATTATGATGATACAAGGCTTGAAACTTCTCCAACTCTTTCCTTGTTTTCACTACTTCTTCTTCCAAAGCTTTACATCTTGTCTTCTTTTCTGATA
The DNA here is from genome assembly GCA_009831015.1 of Picea engelmannii. Taxonomy (NCBI): domain Eukaryota; kingdom Viridiplantae; phylum Streptophyta; class Pinopsida; order Pinales; family Pinaceae; genus Picea; species Picea engelmannii. The sequence continues at coordinate 1,213,583 of ML781051.1, forward strand.
ACTTTTGTTTCAGAATGTCCTCGATTTTCTTTGCCTCTTCTAATTCCACTTTTAGCAGGGAAAAGTCTTCATCATGTTGTTTACTATCTTTCTCGAACTGTATCAGCAATTGTTTTTTCTTTCTGTTCTTAATTTTGAGTCTGTTAATCTCTTCCAGTGCACTGATCAGTTCTCCTTCCATATCAACCACAACTTCTTCTTCATTGTCATCACTACCTGTGCTTTTATTATCATAATCCTCTTTGGCCATAAGCATGAATTCATTTACCTTATCTTCACAGGAAGAGTAACTATCGGTGTCTTCTGAGGAGTCATCATTGTTTACACATAAACTTTTATTTCTATCAAATCTTTTGGATTTGTACTTCTCTTCACCTTCAAAGTTCTGATCATGTTTCTTGTGTGGACATTTATTTGCAATATAACCTATCTTACCACAGTTGAAACATTTGAAGGGCATATTACCTTGGTACTTGCCTGATCCTTTCTTTAGTCTTCTCACAAATTTTGCTTCAATTTCATCAGGCTCGGAATCTTCATTCTTATCTGCTTTAAATGATGTTTCTTTGGAGGTGGGTTTATTTTTAACTATTCTCATTTCATATGCAGTCAATGTTCCTAGAGGTTTATCAAACTCCAAGTTTTTTAGATCATTAAGTTCTTCTATAGCAAAGACCTTCGAGTTGAACCTATCTGGTAGAGATCTCAACATTTTCTGAACTAAAAAAGGTTCCTCAATTTTTTCACCAAGTGCTTTCATTGCATTTACCAGTTCTTCAACTCTCATAAAGTATTTTCCAACAGTTTCATCTTCTTTCATCTTCAGTTGTTCAAACTGTACTCTGTAGATTTGAAGCTTGGCATTCTTTACCTTCTCATTACCTTCATAACTGCTAATGAGTTTGTCCCGCATTTCTTTGGCAGTTCCTAGGAGCATAACTTTTACGAATTCTGCTTCGGCAAGCCCACTCAAGATAGCATTCATAGCCTTAGCGTTGAAGATAAATTCTAGCTTGTCATCCTTATTAGCTAGTACAACTGGCTTTACATAACCAGTATCTACCACATCCCAGACATCTGCACCTAAAGCCATTATGTAGGTTCTCATTCTAACTTTCCAGAAGGCAAAGTTTGTTCCATTGAACAGATGGGCCTTATTGGTTGAATTTCCTTAATGGATTGACATGTTTAAGCTCTAGGATCTACCCTTAGATAAAAGGGGTCGGCTCTGATACCAATTGTTGGACAACTGAGAGGGGGGGGGTGAATCAGTTGTTATCGTGCTTAAACAATTATGCTTATTTTAAACTCTTTACAGAGCACTCAATGACAATCACAATAATGCAAGGAAGTAAGCAATAGAACATTCAGCATCATTCACACATATGATATACACAGAGACAGATATTTCCTAAGGAAACACATAAAGGGTAAAAACCTCTTCTTCTTTATATGATAAGTAATCTTTGCATTCTGTACATTATCATACTTATGAGCACCGACTCATAATGAGGCTACAACCTCTATTTTGCAAGCTGCTACTTGTTGAAATCACCAACTCTCTAGATTCTCTAGCACCCACTAGAAGGAAGCACCGACTCCCTGGTTTCTCTAGCACCCACTAGAAGGAAGCACCAACTCCCTGGTTTCTCTAGCACCCACTAGAAGGAATCACCAACTCCCTAAGAGTTCCAGCACCAACTGGATGGAAGCACCATCTTCCAGTTACACAGGCACCGACCTGTATATCAGAGAACCAATGTTCTCCCTTGCACCACCCTGCTACCCTAGTTTTTCTAGATGCAACCAGATGGAAGCTTCAACTCCCTGTGTTCAAGCACCCACTTGAACCTCTGAGGACAACAGTCCTCCCTAGCACCTCCCTACCACCCTCAAATATAAATCTTTTCTACTAAAACTTATTACAGTGATATAATTCTCATCAATGGCTTACCAGTCTCATCACTGTTCTTCTACACTACTCTGCTCTCATGTATCAGTGTCTCTTTGCCTGCATCTTCTTGCGCTTTCTGATCTTCTGCTTTTCTCTACAAGTGCACCTCAGCCTTCTTTTACTGTCTCAGTTATGCATCTATGTTCTTTGCTTCTGTTGCGCTTTATGCTCTGCGTCTTATTTTGATTCTCTGAATTACGCCTTGTCTGTGTATTTCAGCTCCTTCCCATAGCATGCCATTTCCCCGTGTGTATTTCCTCTCTACAGCAGCACCCATGTCTTCTTTGTTCTTCATTCTTATAGTCTCTATGCACCTTGTGCATGATGTATGCACAATCCATGTGCATTCTCATCACATGTCAAGTGCTCTGCCTGATCATCATTGCAACTCTCCAGCTTCTCTGGCGGTTAAACCCATGCATCCATCATCACTGGGTGTTATGCCAAGATTCCTTAGCCTGTCTAGCAGTTGAGACTCTTCATCTTCTCTGTTATAGTTGAGCTCATTCCCTCTGTTGTAGTTCTAGACTCCAACTGTCTTATATCTGTAAACTCCCTCTATGGATAGTCTTCATGCCACTGGAAGATGCCTCGAGATTCTTCATCTTCTCTGGCGATCACCCTGAAGTCTCTTTGATTTTTCTGTGCAGAAACAATCAGTGGTTTCTGGCAGTTACACTGTGAACCTATTGAGCCTTATGCCTTTGGCACCTTTCACCTTTCCTTTCACATGTGGCCTCAGGCGGTGACCACACTCCTGTTTAGAAGGTTCTTTCACGATTCACATTTTGACAATTCCTGTTGTGAGGCATCTTGATTCTCCAAGTCGTGATCTCTAAAATTGAGATTAGCTTCGTGCTAGCTCCTCCCTTGAGCCTTCGTCGATGTGACCATAGGTTATGATCAGGGGCCAATTCTGCACAAGCATTTCGCATTTCGCGTTTCGGGGATTCTGTGAAGGGTCGTCTCGACTGTCCATGTCCCAAACTCTGAAATGGAGCTTGTCTCTTCGAGCTCTTCTCTATATCTCTTCGACGATGTGACCACTGGAGGTGACCAGACACTTATCCATAAAGCGCTTTCACAATTTTTCATTTCAGCATTCCTATGATGAAGGGTCTCGACACTCCAAGTTGTGATCACCGAAATGGAGCTTGGTTGCATTATCTCCTTCCACCATCTTCCGCAGATGTGACCACTGACTGTGATCACAGCCTTATTCGAAACTGCATTTCGCAACTTCACGAATTTCTTGCAAGTCACTCTGACTCTTCCAACTCCCGATCATGAAATGGAGCCTTGCAAATTACGAGCTCCTTCCTTCACATGCCCACAGTTGTGAACAAGCGTTTATCCATAAAGTGCTTTCGTGATTTTTCATTTCGGTACTTTGGCATTTCGGCATTCCTGTGGTGAAGTGTTTCGACACTCCAACTCCAGGTATCTAAACCTACACCAAAAGGTGTTTTTTTCATTTCAGCATTCCGGCATTTCGGCATTCCTGTGGTGAAGTGTTTCGGCACTCCAACTCCCGTTATCCGAAACCTACACCAACAGGTGTTTTTCGCATTTCGACATTCCGGCATTTCAGCATTCCTGTGGTGAAGTGTTTCGGCACTCCCACTCCCGGTATCCAAAACCTACACCAAAAGGTGTTTTTCACATTTTGGCATTCCGTCATTTTGGCATTCCTATGGTGAAGTGTTTCGACACTCCAACTCCCGGTATCCGAAACCTAAACCAAAAAGTGTTTTTCGCATTTTGACATTCTGGCATTTCGGCATTCCTGTGGTGAAGTGTTTTTACACTCTTGACTCCTCCAACTCCCGGTATCTGAAACTCCGAAATGGAGTTATTTCCTAGTCTGGGAAACTCTTTGTTGATGTGCCTGTTTCGGGATTTCAACGTTTCACATTTCGTGACTTCGGGACTCCTGTGATGAAGAGTCTCAACTCTTGATTCCTCCAACTCCCGGTATCTGAAACTCTGAAATGGAGTTATTTCCTAGTCTGTGAAACTCTTTGTTGATGTGCCTATTTTGGGATTTCGACGTTTCTCATTTCGCGACTTCGGGATTCCTGTGATAAGGAGTCTCGACTTTTGACTCCTCCAACTCCCGGTATCCAAAACTATGGAATGGATTTTACGCTTCTGATCTTTCCATGCCATCATCGTTGTTGATCTTCCTTGCTTATTGGTCGTGATCTTTGCCATCAATGACAAACACGCATACTCTGCACTCTCTGTGTACCTCTGCACTATCTCTTTTGTTCTTCACGATATTGCTCTGTTGCATCTTCCCAAAATACTTCTGGTGCCCGCCTGGCACATTATACCTGTACTCAAGACATCATCGTTGTTGTACTTGCCATTAATGACAAGCATACGCTAGCTGTAAAACATGCCAACAGCTCTATGGTTCGATTCTGGAGATGCTTTATCTTCGAGTCCAATATGCACACCGAATGCACTTGAAAGGTGTCTTATTGCTCCACCTGAATCACATTCCAATCAATGACATGATTATCATCAGGTTTATACTTTTTGAGGAATGATACATGGAATACAATATGAATAGACATTGATGTAGGCAAGGAAAGCATGTATGTTATAGGCCCAATCCTCTCTAGGATTTCAAAAAACCCACAATAATGAGCTACCAACTTTGAACAATTTCCCAACCTCAGGGAACTTATGTTGGACTTTACTTTCAAGAATACATGGTCACCCACTTTAAATTCCCTATGATTTATGCTCTTATCAACATAGTTTTTCTTCCTGTCTTGAGCAACCTTTAAATTCTGTTTTATTTTCAACATTTTCTCTTCCATTTCCCTAAGTAATTATATCCCAACAACTGCTATATCTGTTGAGTTGTCTCAACTTACTGGTGTGTTGCACATTCTACCATAAAGTGTCTCAAATGAGCTCATCTTTACAGATGCTTGGTACCCATTGTTATAAACAAACTCTACTAAGTGTAGGTAGTCTTCACATTTTGATGGTTTATACATCACATACATCCTCAACATATCTTCAATCACTTGATTCACCCTCTATGTTTGTCCATTTGATTTTGGATGATAAGTTATGCTAAAATTCAAATGTGTTCCCAAATCCCTTAAATAATCCTTTCCAAAAATTTGATGTAAATTTTGGATCTCTATCAGACACAATTGTCTTGGGTATACCATGTAGTTGAGCAATTTCTCTCATATAAATATCAGCAATTTTGGTTTCCTTGTGAGTGAGATTTATTGAAATAAAATGGTAGCTTTAGTAAGCTTATCCACCACTACCATGATAGAATCATGATGCTTGTTTGTTCTGGGTAGTTTGGTGATTAAATCCATTGTTACAAATTCTCATTTTCACTCAAGAATGGGTAATGGTTGTAGCAAACCAGCTGGGTGACTATGCTCAACCTTAACCTTTTGACACTCCAAACATTTGTCAATAAAATCAACAACTTCTTTCTTCATTCCTGGCCAATAATATTGGTTCTTGGCAGTTGCAATAGTTTTTTGATAACCTGGGTTCCTAGTATAAGATACATTATTCATTTCTCTCAATATCATATTTTTCAATTCCTGGGAATTTGGTACATAAATTATGCCCCTGTACAGGAAAATTTCATCATTTTCTAGCTTATAGTCTTCAATTTTCTGCTGCAAAATACCTTGTTGTAATTTTGTTATTGTTTCCATGTATTGCAAATATGATTTTGCAGCCTCTAAGATTTTGTCTTTCAAATTTGAATGGTACATGCTAATGGTTGTAGCATGCAACTCATGCACCCTTATTCTAAGTGCATCAACCAGCTTGTTCTCTTTCCCTTTGATATGGTTTATATCAAATTCATATTCACTTGGAAATTCTAACCACCTATTTTTCTTGGCATTTAGAGTTGGTTGTCCAAATAAATATTTCAGACCATTATGGTATGTCCTCAACTTGAACATTTTCTCCATTAGGTAGTGCAACCACATCTTCAATGCATGCACTATGGCTACCAACTTCAAATCATGAGTAGCATGGTGTCTTTCATGCTCCTTCAACTTCCTTGATTCATAGCATACCACATACCCATTTTGACTAAGGAATCCACCAATCCCTTCTTTACATGCATCAGTGCATACAATGAAGTCTCCATTTGGATCAACAATCCTTAGTATTGGATCACTTGTTAATAAATTCTTCAAGTGTTGGAAACTCTTTTCACAATCCAATGTCCATTGAAACTTCACCACCTTCTTTTGCATGGAAATGATCGAGTGTGCAATCTTTGAGAATCCTTCCTCTGAAATGATATGTCCCAAATAATGAATTTTCTTCTAATAAAATGAGCACTTGCTCAATTTGACATACAATTGATGCTCCCTTAAGATCTGTAATACCATCCTTAAGTGTTGTTCATGTTCTTCCTACGACTTATAATATATAAGAATGCCATCTAAAAATACAATGACAAACTTGTCTAAGTGTTATATAAAAATACCAGTCATTAAACACATGAAGACAGCTCGTACATTTGATAACCCAAATGACACCACTGTGAAATGATAATGACCATACCTTGTTCTAAAAGTAGTCTTGTTTATGTCTTCTTCTTTAATTATTACATGATGATAAACTAACTTGAGATCAATCTTGGAGAATATTTTTTCATCTTTCAACTGATCCAAGAGGTCATCGATCACAGGAAAGAGATACTTATTCTTTACAGTTACCTTGTTCAACTGCCTGAAGTCAATGCAAAGTCTCAATGTTCCATCCTTTTTCTTCACAAATAATACAGGAGCACCCCAAAGTGACACACTTGGGCATATATACCCCTTCTTCAGAATCTCTTCAAGCTGCATTTGCAATTCTTTCAATTCTGGTGTACTCATCCTATAAGGGGTATTGGATACTAGGACTACTCCAGACATTAGATTGATGGAGAAATCAATGTATCTTTTAGGGGCAATCCTGGTATTTCTTTAAATATATCTTCAAACTCTTTTAGGACCGTATAATCATCAATATTTGACACCTTATATTTAGGTGTCTCTTCCATATGTGCTACAAATATTTGACACCCTTTTCTATAACTTTTCTTCAGCTGTAATGTTGAAATTTCTCTGACGGTTACTGCCTTGGGAATTCCTTGTACTGTCCTTAGGTTCCCTTCCTCATCCAAGCAATTAAATGCCTTATTATAATATTCTAGGATAGCATGGTGTTGGTCCAACCAATCCATACCAATTAGGAATTCATAGGAACCTAGATGTATGATGTTCAAATATGCCCTAGTGCTCAGTCTATTCATGTCCATTAGACATGCCTTAACCATCTCATTAATTTTTTTTTTAGCTCTGGTATCCAACTGCACCAACCAAAATTTTCCAAACTTGCTTTTTGGAAAATGAAATCTTTCCGCCATCTTAGGATCTATATAACTATGACTATCTCTTGAATCAATTAAATAACAATGGTTTGGTTGTTGATCTTACCATCCACTTCAATCATATGTGACTGAAACTCAACTTGCTTGTTGTATAGGGATGCATAGATCCTAGGTACATTTATTCTCATGTCCTCCACTATATAATATTGTTGTACATTTCGAACAATATTCACTTTTTAACCTCTGTGAGTACAATCTCTATACATATGATCTCCCCCACAACCCCAGCATTGAAAAGGTGATTTCCTTGGTCTTTGCCCCACTGTCTCGGTCATCTTGGGTTCTCTAGAAGCTAGTTGTCCCTAAGGATTATTTCTGAAGAATGGTGGCTTAGTCCCCTTCTTCCTCTGTTCCATCTTGTTTTTCTTCTTGTCTTCCCAATATTTTTGAAAACTTGGCCTTCCTTTATGTTGATCATAAAGGCATTTATCTCACCTTATGGTCTCCTCCAATGTTTTGGGATCATCATATTGTATCTTGTCATTGATAAATGATGGAAGCCCACTCAAATACCTCTGAATCTTAACTGGTTCTTCCTTGATGAAAGAAACATGCTTGAGCATTTCTAAAAACCTTCTTTAATATTCATCTATGGTCATACTCCCAAGCTTGAATTCAAAGAAATCCTTCATTTTCTTTTCATAGTATCTCTTAGTCAATTATTTATTTTCAAAATATCTCTTGAAATCCCTCCAAGTAACATTTTTCTCATCAATGTGTTTCACCTGCACAAATTGGTCCCACCACATGGATGCCTTTCCCTTGAGCAGATAGATGGAAATTCCTCCTTATGCATGTGAAGAGTAATTATGCAATTGAAAATACTTCCTAATTCCTAACAGTCATGTCTTTGCATCCTCATCCTTCTTGTTCTCACCATCAAATGTAGGAGGCTTGATTTTGTTCATTTATTCTTGTATCTCATCCACCCCATACCACCTCTTATGTTTCTTAACAGGGGATGGACTTTAACTATTTTTTTCTCTCCTAGTGGAATGCCTTGGGGAGTGATGGTGATGTCTGCCAACACTTATTGTTCTTCTCCTCTCATAATGAGACCTGTGATGTCCCAGTTTGCTTGAGTCATTCTCCTTATCCATATTTTTTTCTCTTATGTCCAATCTTTGCATTAACTTTATGTTGAATCCCTCTTGTTTCTCCTTAGATTTCATAAGCCTCACATTATCAACTTTATAACTTTGGACATACTTTCGCAAACCTTTAAAGGTCTCTACCAATTTCATGCTATATTCCTTTCCTTCTCCATGTCCATTTGAATTTGTACCTTCATTACCCATATTGACATACATTCCTCTGATCTCGTATTCATGGTTGTTAACTCTGTAAAATATGCAGCCAACAAAACTTGTTAGGCTGAATAATTTAACAATTCATGAAATTATGTACAATTTTGGTTCAATAATGCATCGGAATTATTTCTTCTGATTTCATGAAAAATTGACTGCTCAGATAAATTTTTGGGGTGGATATTTATATTCTATTGTCCAAGACCTTTCCAGCACCTACTTCCATGCTCAATTCCGAGTCTTGAGCATAAAGTTATGGTTATTTGAAAATTGTCCATTAATTATTTTGTTCACACTTCAACTTGGTGCACATATGCGCTATAATTATGAATTTTTGCACGTACTCCATTGGATTTTTGGTAGGATCTCAATCGGGTTTCTTCATATACATATTTTGGATAGTCTTTCCAAGTTTCCCCTATTTCTGGGTTATGGGATGCTAGTTATAGCCTACTGAAGTTCTAGGCCAATTAGTGTTTTTGGTCTGGAATGCTACAGGTACATTTTGTGCCATATTAAACATTTTTAACATGCCCCGAATTTTAATTTAGCTCCAGGATTGTGTTCTATGGTTCAATATCTTTCCATCAACTTCTCTAGTGTCTCAATCTAATCCTAGAGAAGAAAGTTATGGCCCTTCAAAGTTAACTGGGTCTTAAACTTTTCCCTCCACTGTTTGTCCTGTAACTTTCTCATAAAAGCTTTGTTTGACGAATGGTTTACACCATTAGAAATATCTCTCTGGAATATTTCATTTTATTTGCAAAGAAAAAATTTATTTCGTTCTTCTAGTTTTTTAGTAGCTAAAAACATTGTTTAGGGACTCAAAAACGCGTTGTAAAAAGATGACCTTCAAACAATATAAAATGTTGCAGAAATTCACTGGTTTTTTGTTGTTGTAGACCATCCAAATGACTTCGTCCACACAAATTTGAAAATTTACACACATATTTATCATGCGCAATAACACCATAAGGTAGTTCATGCTCCATGCACCTATAACCAATGTGGATCACTTCTTTGTCACGCCAATATCTAGTGCGCACTATTTTTGTGTCGCGCGCCAATATCTACCGCGCATAATTTTGGTTCATGCACTAATACCAGTTGCGCGCAATTTTTGTGTTGCATGCTAACATTTCGCATGAATTTCACTCTATGTGCCACACCATGCCAAAGTTAAGTATGCTCCCACCACACACCAGTACTCCGCGCACACCATTAATTAAATTGTCGTGCGACAAGAATATTCAGCATGCATGCATTGCATACCAACATTGCACACGCACCAAAAAAATTCATCTGTGCTCTGCCAATACTCAGGGCACACACCTCGCATGTCAATATTATGCATGTGCACACCGCACACACCAATATTATGCATGCATCACCCAATCCACACCACACATTGCTAAATTTAGTGCGCACATCCGCGCACTATTATTTTTCCGCGCTTCACTAACTCTACTTCGTACAAATCCAAATTTATGTGTGCACACCCACACACCGTTATTTTTCACGCATTACCAATTCTACACCACACAATGCCAAATTTAAATGTGCACACCCGTGAACCATTATTTTTCGCGCATTACAAATTTTGCACCACGCAACGCCAAATTTAAGTGTGCACATTCGTAAACTGTTATTTTTCACACATTACCAATTCGTCACCATGCAGTGCCAAATTTAAGTGTGCACACCCACGCACCATTATTTTGCATGCATTACCACTTTGCACCACGTAGCGCCAAATTTAAGTGAGCACACTCGCACACCATTATTTTTCATGTATTACCAACTCTGCACCACACAGCACCAAATTAAAGTTTGCACACTCACACACCAATATTTTCCATGCATCCCAACTAAAATACAGAATAATAATAAAAATACACATGCAGCACACAAAGGAAAAACCCATAAAAATAAACACATAAATAATAATGCAACATGTAATTTAACACGCAATTGACACTTATCTTGGTAAAAATATCACCAATTGTGTGAAAACCTTCCACGTTCCTCCCAACCTTAGACCACACTGCTCAAAACTCTCAATAGTGAGTCAACCCTGAGTTGGGACTAAACTCCACCCGGGTAAAGGAATTCCTAACCAGTCTAATGTATCTCATACATCAGGAAAAACTATGTCTTAGGTGACAAATCAAACTAACAACCTACAATCCCTAATTCCCCACATGTCTGTCCCACCCTAGGAAGTGTGCCCCTTCTCTACTCAACAGCCCCTCGACTACCCCACTTCCTTTCCGGGGCTTCAGCAAAAGGCCGAACAGGAAGTCTCAAAGCCCTGTAGCTGCAATTTGGCACCTTCGAGAAATTAATTCCCATCAATTCTCTCACCTAGAGAGAATTGGTCACGGGTCTGGCAACTCGCCTCTTCAATATCCCATGGGCCTAACAACCTGCTTCTTCAATCTGGCTCCTAAGATAACCAGGTACAGGTACATGTACTAGTATGGGTACGGGTACAGGTATAGGTACAGTGACAAGAAGGTATAGAGGACAATTGAATGAGTGAAGGCATGATGATGGAATGATGGGAAAATGAATTAAGTCCAAACTATAAGCATGTTCCCAACTTCACATTTGTCATGTTGAGAACTACTTTGGCCCACTCTTCCCCATCCTTAGAAGTTAGGATAAAATAATTATCAATACTTTATACTTTAAGGAATATTAATATAATATTCTTTTTTGTCTTAAGCTCCCTATCTTAGCACCTTATCCTTAAATTTTATCCCTCTTTCCCTAACTAGTGGAGTTAGTCCCCCATACTCTTTTACATGATTGGTCTGCCACGGTCATGTGTTTTTCATTAATATTTGTGTGTGATTACATTTACATTTACGTTACAGATATATTGTCCTTTCTGCATCCTGGCTCACTAGGCTCAAAACACACCATATAGACAAAATCTCTCTGGCCACAAAATCATGCGCACTTAATTTTGTTGTGTGCAGTATCCTGAAATGTGCACACTTCATCATTTTAGTGCACAGTACATTTGTGCACTATACCATGGAAGGTGCATGCAAAATGATATCAATCAGCTCACCAGCTTAAGTACATTTGTATTTATATTTACAGTTGGGGTTCGACCTAGGGGTATTACAACTGATGTAGGTCATCCTCTTGAACCAAAACCATACCAATGGTTGATTTAGATGACATGAGGTATAATAATAAATCTATACTATAGTAAGGAGGAATTAGTAGTGGGAAAAACATTAGAGCCTTTTTCAAAGCATTGAATGACCATTGAGAAAATTCATCCCATACCAATAGGACTTGTTTCTTCAAAAGGTGCATGAAACCTTTTGTGACCTCGGTATAATTTGCAATGAATCTTAACAATAAATTTACCTTTCCTTGAAGGCTCTATATTTGGATAATATTGCACGGGTGAGGAAACTAAAATATTGTATCAACCTTAAATAGGTCTACCATAATCCCATTATTGGACATGATAAAACCAAACAATCTACTAGATATGACATATAAGATGAATTTATGAGGATTCAAACAAATACTATAGTATCAACATCTATCAAACAATACATGAAGATGTGCTAGATTATCTACCCTCTTAAAAGACCAAGTAACCAGATCATTGAGATATGCTTCAATGATGTTTTTGATGTCATGAAATGCATATGACATGTCCTACTGGAAAGTGGCTCCAATGTTTTTAAGGCCAAAAGAAATATTTTTATAGATGAGCATGCCCCTGGGGTAGATAAATGTAGTCTTTTGATGGTCTTTAGGAAATATTTGAATTTGATTATAACCAGAAAAATCATCCATAAATGAGAATATTTTTCATCTGGTGTACTCATCGATAATTTGATTGATGAATGGAGTGGGGTAGTTTCCCTTAGGATAGTCCTTATTCAAATCCATAAAGTTCATGCACATGAAAATGGTCCCTTGTTTCTTTTCAACAGGGACTAGGTCGAGCACCTATTTAGTTAAGGGAATTGGATAGATAAAGCTATCCTTGAGCAACTTTTCTACCTAATGCCTTGATGGAAACTACCTTACAAGGGTTAGATATTCATAGTTTTTTTTTAACATGATTCACATTTTCATACATTTTAATGTCATGCTTGAAAATCTTGGGATCTATGTTTGAAATTTATTAATAGGTCCAAGTAAAAATGTCACGATATTCTTTGAAAAGAGTAGTATGTTTTTTGAACCTCATCAAGAGAGTAGTGTGCTCCAATCAATACATTTTTGACAACGTTAGGTTTCCTAGAGATGTTAATTATTATAGTCTTTGAAATTTTCACCATGTTTCCCTTAGTGCACACACCATGTGTTGAGAGGGGGCTCAAATAGCAATCAAAATATATGTGTGTGATAATATCCTTCTCTGTGACTTCCATTCTACTTAAATCAAGAAGAAAAAATGGCATGTGATGCATGTCTTCCCAAGGCCTCTCCATTCAAGTCATAGCTTCCAATATGGATTCATCTAAAGGAAAAACCTTTCCCAAGGAATCTACAACAAAAGGATGGTCGAAGACCCACACGAGAAAAGTGAATTTTGCATACTCCTCCATTGATGAATAAGTGTGATCGGTGTCTACATAGGCCATTTGAATATCCTAATAAGAAATCTAACCTATAGAGAAAGGCATAGAAAATCTTGTACATTCACATTCTTCTACCAAAATATAAGGATATGGTACTACCCAGGAGCCTTTAAAATATGAAGTTTTGGAAGAAAATTCTACAAACATGGAGTTAGCAGCGATTGATGATATTGCATACTTGATAGAAGATTCAATATATGATATGGGAAAATGTAGGTTAAAAGTTCCCATAAATATAGGGTACATCCCAACACCCACATTATTGGTAATCCTTGTGGAATTATCCATTAACGGAACATTAGGTCATGATGAAATAGTCGAATTATGTTTGCAAAAATACAACTGGTCTATCATTATGATACTTCCCTGGTGAGGGAAGAAAATAACATGGAAAACTAAAGAGACCATAGTCATCATATCATAAGTCCAATGATGACCTAAGATGATATTGTATTCCAAAGTAGCATCGACAACCTCTACCTCTACAATCACGATCTTGGCCCTTATTTAAATAGGGAATAATGTGATGATCCTGTGAGGTCTGAATGAGTGCTCATAGAAATATTTTGACACCGTCGATGAAGAGACTATCTCAAGAGAGCCAAGGGCTTGCCAACATGACAAGGTCATCATACAAGTGGAATATCCTTTGTCCATCATAGTCCTAAATATGTTTGTTTCATGAGATGAAAATTGAATTTGGAATGCATCATAGTGAGGAAATCACAGCTTTAAATTTTCCAGGTTGAAATTTATAAGTTGATAGAAATTTGTTTCACTACACCAGGTAACTTTGTAGAACCTCCAAGGAAGACATAACACATGGATCTTGGGCTAGACATTCAACAAAATATATATATATATATATATATATATATATATATATATATACAACATCTAACTTGATTGGGAATATTTTCTTGATAGTATTGAGGTGATTTGCAGAAAAATGATGGTGTGCTTCTTATCCAAAAACTCATAAAATGATGATTAATTTGTAGAATGATGAGATGACAAAGAAGAAAATAAAAGAACTCAAATTACATATGTTGATGATATATTACTTCATCTTCAAAGTCCCTTTAGATAGCATGATTGTTCTCCATCATCTCAAAATACCAAATTACATTACAACATGAGCTTGCAAAAATCCAATTTAATGGAGTCTCTTTAATTCCACTACTCAAAACAAGAAAATAAGTTCATCATTTAATTCCTTGCGAAATTATGAGAAATTTGAGTATAAATTTGACCAAATTACAAACTAGCTCAATTACACCCTCTTTATATGCTAAATGATGCACTATGGTGTTCATTAATGGAAATGTGGACTAAGACTTTTACAAATTACCACTGATCATAAAATAGACCTCAAATTCACACTCCTGTGAAAAATCATGAAAAATGAGTATAATTTTGCCTATGTATAGTCAATATACTGCATGGCACATTTTTCTATGCAATGCCAAACTTATCTCCTTCTCTGCATGAAAATTTATGCAGTTCATACGACCTTGGGATCCATACCTTGCATCGGTACCTATGCCACCTTGAAGTGTGTGAACATAGGGATGTGTGCACCTAGAGATTTGTGCACATAAATAGGATGTGGGCCCTCCAATCGTACCTGCACCTTCCACTGATGTCGACATAATATTAAATGTGGGTCGGTTGGGTTTTTTGAAACAATCGCCATCTTTGGCATATCGGTTAGAGGATGGATATAAGTCATTGGCATTAGAAAGAAGTGTGGGGTTCAAAACCCAAAGACTCCTATATATATGGTATGTATTGTTTTGTTGGTTATATAGTTCAAATATAGTATATGGTATTAAAACCCCCATGGATTCATAGGTGTTAGTTATAGAGGATACCATGTGACCATAAACTATGGGTTGAGGGACAATCCCTTGACCCTTTTTCCACCCATTCATATAACATTACAACCTTCAATAAAATATCTGCCATATATATTTAAGAATTAATGCAATGGTGTATTGGTAATGGGCTTATGTAAGGATTAGGGGAGGTCGTAGTTTCGGCCCCCGTTGACTCCCATAATTTTACATAACCATGACCATCATTGGCTTCCTTGTGCCCCGTTTCAACAAATGATTGGTCCAAATTGATTGTACGAGTTGTACCAAGTCACCTGCCTAGTCAACATACAATGTGTCGCATTAGCACAGTACATCATGTATGGTCATGCCACATGTCACCCTTACAGTGGTGACATGTGTCACTTTGACCCTTTGACTTTGTCCTTTTTTCCATGGTTTCACTCAAACTTTGACTAGCCATAATGTTTTCATATGAACTTCGTTTGAGAAGATTTTTGCACCGTTAGAAATCTATCACTGATCTCTACACATTGATGACATTTTCGAGAGAATTTGGAATACTTGAATTTTGATTTTTTATGGATCCTCTGGGACCTTTGTGAGCATTCTAGATACTTATGGACCTTTGTGAGAATTCCTTATCTCCTCCTGGATCACACCTTCCCACTGAAGAAATTTTTAATTTGCAAAAGTATAAATATCCAACAACTTAGTGATGATAATTCTAACTCACTCTTTCACCTTATTGAATATTCTATAATTCAGTCTTCATCTTGGATATTTGATCTTAGGTATTAGATCAATGTACTTTTGTCTTCTTATGAAATATATCTCTGACTCTAGCCTCTGACATTGTCGCTAATATAATATAGCTCCAGTTCTGTCTCATATATTCTCTGACAACAAAAAGTCATATTCATTCAATCTCTACAATACATGTATCATGCTTTCAACATCCACTCCCATCTCCTATTCTACTATAGATAATATATCTCAGCCAATATGAAACCAAGTTGAATGTTGACCTATGTCTTTCCCTTTTGGACTCGGTGCTCCTATACTGTTGATGTATGTGTAGGAGTCTTTGAATGAATTCCATTTCTATTTCTTCCTCCTACCTTGAAAAACAACTTGATTTGTATTGTTACCATCTATACTTGACTTGCATATGTTAAAGGTATACATACACACGAACATGACATAGTGTTTTAAATATGCATATAGCATTCATCTTTATATGCTTCTTAAAAGAGGATTATTTCTCCTCTACCATCTCTAGAAATTTTTGCGTTGCATTGATTCCATTTATGCTTCTAATCTACATGTTCCCATTTCCTGCATCCTTTTGTTCCTTCACCTTTGGTTCTTCAGAATCAAGAATGTTGACTTAGACAATTCGATCCATATGTAGTCCTTTAGTTGATAACGAGACAATACAATTACCTATGTTATTTTCAAAAGGCTTGGAAATCTTTATAACGAGATTCCTCTCACTCTAAAACAAAGTGGCTATATAGAAATCATTTTTGCAAGATTCCTCTCACTTCTAACAATATGTAAGGTATCTATATAGAAATCTCTTTAACAAGATTCCTCTCACTCTTAACATCATATAAGGTGGAAATATAGAGACTCTCTTATAAAATTCCTCACTCTAAACATTATATAAGGTGGAAATATTTAAATTTTACAGAGACCCTCTCACTCTTATAATTTTACAATGAGTGGCTTAAAATCCTTCTAATAGAATTTAGGAGATATACACATATGCATATAAGCTTACAAATATACATATTTATACTGAAATATTTTCAGAATATGGTTTATTCATGGACTCATCCTTCCCTTGGTATTGGAAGGAGTTTCACAGCTTCATATCTCTGACAATGCCTCTAACGTTGATGTTGAATATGGCATTGAATTTGATGCAGAATATAATGTTGAATCCAAGAAACTATTAGACCAAACTATAGGCCTTTCCAGTAACCTATATAACCTCTCTTTACAAACACCAAGCACTATTGTTGTGTCTTGAGTAGCTTCCCTTGAATACAAAAGTACCTGGCCATTCTAGAATGAAACTGCATAGCCTTCATATTCAAAAGTTGGAACTGAGAGTAGGCTTAATTTCAAATATGGAACATATGAAATATGCTCTATTTCCATAAATCCTCCCGAATCGAGCTAGAATATATCCATACTCTTTTATTACTTGTCTGGTGTTGGTTCCAAATCCTACATAAAAATATGTTTCATACTCCGAGAAAGTCATAAATATTGATCTCATCTTGGTCATGTGGAGAGATGAGCCATTGTCCATGAACCATTCCTCAATTTATTCATTATATCACTTTTCCAAGACCACCCATAAAGAAGTATTCTTTCTCAAGTCTATCAGTAAGACCATTAACTTCATCTAGAGCTACTGCTTGTCTTCTTGCAATTGCCTTTATATATTTCTTGTTCTTCTTCGGACATAAGTGCAGGTAAAGCATCCAACACTTCTCAATATGATGTCCACTCTTACCACAAAAAAGCAAAGTGTCTTGTTCCCATCTTGGAACCACAATCTATTTTTATCGGTCTCCCTTTTCCTTTATCCTTCTTCTTGGAGGGATTAGATTGCATAGACTATCTTCTTCGACACTTTTCCACATCATGGTTACTAGTTCCACGGGAAGCACATGGATACTTAGACCATTTACGAGCCTTATTAGTGGAAAATGTCTTCATTTCCCCTTTATCATGAACATTTATGTCTAGAGATGTCTTACACATGTTACCTTTCTCTGGGATGGAAGGTAAACATGACTTATTATGAAGGACCTCTTCATCTGAAGCTCTCTTGGCTTCAACTATCCTCGATCCCTCTCCATATTGACATGAAAAAGAATAATATGAGGAGTCATATTTCTCAATCATGCCTTTTAAAAGAGGTAGTTCATTTTGTATCGAAGACTTTACATTCCCATTCTTCCAATATTCATGGATTGGTAATGATGGTGCCAATACTTGGTTCCTGATCTGCAACTTTCTTTCCAACTCATGAAAAATACCCTTATGGAATTCCTCATGACATATCAGTCAATCTTGCAACTTCTGCATCCCTTCCTCGAGAGCTTGCAACTTCATCCTTAGCTCAAAATTATCCTTTTGAATCTATCAATTAATATTCTTTTGTGGCCTCAACTTCATGAGAGATTTACTCGTATTTTCCTCTTGATAAGATTCTTTAATATCTTCACCAACTTGAGTCTCATATCTCATCACATCAACAGCTTGCAAATATATCTCAAACTAGCTCTGATACCACTTGATCTGAAAATCCTTAGACACCACTTATTTCTTTACAATATATATGCATACAGCATATAACCTGATTCGGAATAATTTCCTGATCGTATTGAGGTGATTTGCATAAAAATGATGATGTGCTTCTTATCCAAAACTCATAAAATGACGATTAATTTGCATAATGATGAGATGACACAGTATAAAATAAAAGAACTCAAATTACATATATGGATGACATATTACTTCATATTCAAAGTCTCTTTAGATAGTATGATTGTTCTCCATCATCTCAAAATACCAAATTACATTACAACGTGGGCTTGCAAAAAGACAATTTAATGGACTCTCTTTAATTACACTACTCAAAACAAGAAAATGAGTTCATCATTGAATTCCTTGCGAAATTCTGAGAAATTTGAGTGTAACGTCGACCAAATTCCAAATTGGCTCAATTACACCCTCTTTACACACCAAACGATGCACTATGGCACTCATTAATGGAAATATGGACTAATACTTTTACAAATTACCTATGATCATAAAATCGACCTCGAATTCACACTCCTTGCAAAAAATCATGAAAAATGAGTATAATGTTTCCTAGGTGCAATCAATATACCTCATGGCACATTTTTCTATGCAATGTCAAACTTAGCTCCTTCTCTGTACACAAATTTATGCAGTTTGTACGTCCTTGGGATCCATGCCCTACGCTGAGATCTATTCCACCTCGAAGTGTGTGGACCTCAAGATGTGTGCACATAAATAGGACATGGGCCCTCCAACCGTACCCGCACCTTCCACTGAAGTCGACATCATATTAAATGTGGGTCAGCGGGGTTTGTTGTAACAACCACCATATTTGGCATATTGGTTAGTGGATGGACATAATTTGTTGGCATTGGCAGGAGGTGTAGGGTCCAAAACCCGTGGACACCTATATATATAGTATGTATTTTTTTATTGGTTATATAGTTCAAATATAGTATATGGTCTTAATTCCCCCGTGGATTCATAGGTGTTGGTTATAATAGATACCATGTGACCATAAACTATGGGTCTAAGGCTAAGCCTTCTTCCCTTTTTCCACCCATTCATATAACATTACAACCTTAAATAAAATCTTTGTCATATATAGTTAATAACTAATGCAATGGCGTATTGGTAATGGGCTTGTGTAACGTTTAGGGGAGGTCACGGGTTCAACCCCTGTTGGCTCCCATAATTTTACATAACCATGACCATCATTGGCCAATGGGAGGTTGCCACATGGTGGCCTCTCATTGGCTCCCTTATACCATGTGTCAACAAATGATTGGTCCAACTTGACCATACGAGTTGTACCACATCACCTTCCTATTCAACATATGGTGTGCCACGTTAGCACCATATGTCCTGTACAATCATGCCACATGTCACCCTTGTAGTGGTGACACATGTCACCTTGACCCTTTAACTTTTTCCTTTTTTCCTTGGTTTGACTCGAAATTTGAATGGCCATAACTTTTGCATATGAACTCCATTTGAGTTGATTTTTGCATCGTTGGAAATCTATCACCGAGCTCTACGCATTGATGGAATTTTTTAGAGAATTTGTAATACTTGAGTTTTTAGTTTTTATGGATCCTTTGGGACCTCTATGAAAATTCTGAATCCTTCTGGACCTCTGTGAGAGTTGCTTAGATCCTCCTGGATAATAGGGTTTTTCATCAACCTTTTCAAAACACCTTTCAGAAGATGTGGTATTGGATCAACTACCATTTTCTTTATGTGAAGATGGTTTGGAGGCTCATACATGGAAACTTATTTTCCTTTAGAGCTAGTCTCAGAGGGATTGTAATTATGAGCCCAAGTCTAGACATTTATGTCCCATTTTCACATGAACATGTTTTAGGGATTCCCCCTTATGGAGGGACACTTTGGATTCCCCCTTGTAGAGGTGTAGGGTTATTTTGGATTCCATTAGCCATTTTCTAGCCTTGTGGATGAAAAATACTTCATTAATATGGTGGGTTGATGGTGAGCATCTCGTTGTGCCAAAAATCATTGGGCTTCCTCCAATTTGGGGCATTTGTGATCACATCACTCTAAATCACTATTAAGGTGCATTTTCTTTGTCATGCAACTATATATGGTGCATTGACCTATTATTAGGGTTGTAACATCCCCCAACTTAACATAGGAACATTGTTTGTGGAAAATACACATAAATTCAAATATTTGTTTTGCTAATTAATTCTTGTAGCTTATGATCTACAGATCAAACACATATTTAACTAGATTAAGATACCCATAACTAAATGCATATACAACATTCTAAATTAAACATAATGCAACCAAATAATCATCTAAAACATTCTAAATTAAACATAATGCAACCAAATAATCATCTACAACAACACATAAAAAGCATTCCCATGCACAAAGTAAAACACAACCATAAAACTCATAAGAAAACATAGAAAATAGATAAATGCATATGTTTTTCAAACATTTTTGCAACCAGTTGCTTGGGAAGGATTTTCCACCCAAACATAGAATTTGTATTGTAAATCTCAAAATAAATTCACCCCTAAGATGAGGATAGGAATCCACAAGAGAAGGGTTCCTCTCACAGTCCACTCATAGCCCAAAATCCCACAACCCACAGGTATTCTCCTACATCTATCCCGAATTTCCTCCAACTCTCTTCCTCTTGACCTACCCAACCTAAGGAGTGTACCCGTTCACTTTTCTCAATGCATTGGGAATCCCATTCTTTTATCAGGGTCTCTCTGGCACATGTAATCAGTAATCTCTCTGTTGGGAACTCAAGGGAACTCATTGCTAGGAAAAAATACCAGGAAAACAACAACAACACTTGTTGTTATAGTGAAACTCACACAAGAGTTCACTCCTCAGTCCTGACAACCTGGGTCTTCAATATTTATCTCTAGAATGCTCCAAAAATACTCCATCGTGCTCAAGAATTCGCATAGCCTTCTTGGTCTAGCTCCAATATTCTTTTTCCTTAATCCTTTCTTGTTTTTCATGCCAAAAACTAAATGTGTAAAAAGTGTCTATCCTCCCCATACAAATCTCCTCTATTTTCCCAAGAAAGTTGAATTCTCACTTTGCCCAATGTTGATTGTTCTATAACCCCATTTCTTCCAATAACTATGGGGCGTGACTCTTACACCCACCCTCTTACATGGGTTTAATGATTGGGCTCTCATACACTCAAACATAAAATATAATTTCTCCCCAATGATAATAAAATTCATAAATATGGGTTTGGATTAATACCCACAATTAATTTCCTCCTTGGACCAATCTTAGACACTCCTAGGCATTCCCCTTTCTTGTGGATTAATCAGCCCCCATCTCTGTCCATATTCCCAGCAGCTGGTATCACATTATATTTATTAAAATCAGAAAATGAAATTTGCATATTACATTGTTTGGCCATATCCATATTCATATCTACATTATGCATTAATTAAACTGGAAATTATAGTGGGGATGTTACAAGGGTTTCTTCGTGTATTTATCACTCACTCATTTAATACAATTTTCACATTCATTCTCAATTCTTTATCTCTTTCTCGCTTCTTTCTCTCCGTTTTTTTTGCAAGATTTGTGTGAATTTATCTAGCTAGGTTCTCTTTGAATTTCACATGGTATCATATTATGTTTCTAGGAGAAAGTGCATAGGAACTTTATTTGTAGTTTTAGGATCAGAAGATTCTAACAGTTAGAAAGAATGGAATTACCACTATTAGAACTTCTTATGCCACATAACTATTTCAAGTGGAAGCCAAAGATTCTATTTCTTCTCAATTGTAGAGGCTTATACTAAATAACCATGACAACATATGGATTTTGGATTTATCTACATGTATGTTTCTCCTGGAATTCAATTTCATGTAGAGGACGAATCACTCTCAACTCCGAACGAATTATGGACCAAACTGGAGTTTCTATTCAGGAATAAGGAAGATTGTGAATATTGCATGCAGGAGATTAACAAGACAAAGCCAACAAAAAATCCACTAGAAGAAAAAGATTCTCAATTTGAAGAGAATTTTGCATGTGCCATGCATGCATCTCATGATCCACATGCAGATACTTATACACAAGTATCTACACATCCTTTTGTTTCATTCATTCAATATAATGTCTACTCCATTTCATATATGTTTTCCAAATCAGATTCAGATGATAGACAGTCGATTATCTTTTGAATGATCTTGTCTATCATAGAAGGATGAGATTCCAACTTGAGGTAGATCTACATGTTCTCACATCCGTAGAACCAATAATGTGCATGCATTGCTACATAGTTTTGGAATTTAACCCTCTAGCCTATGATGAAGGTGAGGGAATATGTATTGGACAATTTTCATGAATGAAGGGGATTTGGATATTTTTATTTCCAATAAGAGATAGTGGATATATGCATACATATCATCGGTGCATCTAATTCATAAGATACGTAAATACATATACATATTCAAAACATATTCACATAGCATAAACTTTCACATTTGCAAGGTCTCCTTGGAGTCAAGGACACAATTCCTCAACAACTATCTTTCTTTCCTTCTTCATTTTTGATGCATTGTAATTTTATGGGGGGGTTTCCCATGAGGTTTTCTCTCTTTCCTTGATTTTTCAATGTTCATTCATTTATATGCATTGTAAAATGGGTACCGAACATGGCATTGTAGCTGGGACCCATTCTTTATTTACACCATAGTAGTGTTCAAGGGGGGTGTTGGAGATATTACACTCACCTAGTGATTAATTTTCCGAAGTTCGATAGTTTAAGTTTGAGGGTTCTATACAAATATGGAATATTCTCTCTATAGTGTATTTCCTAATTTATAGGGCACCTTCTAAAAAATAGGGGTGCCTCCCTCTTCAATTTGACTTCAACTAGACTAGTGGAGAGTTTAGTTAGACCAGTAGAGGACAAATCATGCATGCAGTAGTTTCTTTTTTATCATGTAGCAGTTGATTTTTCCATGCATAAGGAAATGAGGGCACATATATCATGCATAAGCACCTTTCTCTCTCCTCCACACTTGTGAACTCAGTTAACTAATGGATGATTTGATAGTTGACTCGGACTAGGTGGTAGATAAACTCCAATTTCTGTAAGTGAGTGTCTACATCACTCTAGATCACTACTAAGCTGCATTATCTTGGTCATGTAGCTATCTATGGCACATTGACCTATTATTAGGGTTTCTTCATGTATTTATTACTCACTCAAGTAATACAATTTGTAAATTCATTCTCAATTCTTTCTCTCATTCTCGCTTCTTTCTCTCTGATTCTTTTTGCAAGATTTGTGTGAATTTATCTATCTAGGTTCTCTTTGAAATTCACATGGTATCATAGCTTTTTTGGAGAAAAATTGATTTATTTCACACTTAGAAAAGAATTACCTAGGAATTAACCACTACCACGCATGAAAGGATTGTTAATTTGAAAAATAGGGTTTTAAGGTAAGCATGTTGGGACTTGGAAAAATGGAGGAAATGCTCCATTCATCATGTTTCCCAGTCCTGGGAAAAGTTCAATTCCCATAGGCGTGCTAAAATTTGGATTCTCTATGCTTCCCATGGATGGAATTGGTGTATGGATGTTCCCCCCTCCAAACTAAAAATAAAGGAATGGGGTAGATGAAATCCCCACTAACGTGTTCAAGTTAGGGAAGATAGGTGGTGTACTAGACACAACATGAGGCATTCCAATAGATGGCATCCCAAATGAGAAAGAACCACTATAAGAAGTAGAGTTTTGAGCCCTATTAAATGACATCTAAAACAAGAAATTTCCACCACCATACAAAGTAGAGGATTGGGTCCCAACACCACTACTAGGATTTATGACAAGAGGGATGATATGCCCACCTAAAACTCCATAAGTGGATGGGAATAAACTTACCATAGGGATACCTTAAATGGGAGGATTGACTCCTCCACCAAAAACAGAAAATATGGAAGTATGGGTTCCCCCATCTCTTGAAGTACCACTATTTTTATTCATTATAAACCACTAGTATAAAGGATTTGTGTGAGAAATAGGGTTCTGACTATCAAAATTGTGAGCATGCAAAAGAGATGGACTTCGAGACTCAGTGAGGGGTAGATTAAAAATATTTGAAGTTGGATCAATAATATATTCAACCTCGATGGGCCCAATATTTTCCTATGGAGGAGGATATGGAACCCTCCCAGGTATAGGAATGTGACCATCCAAATCACTTAAGTACCCTTCATTCAATAGCTCTTCCTCACTATGGTCTTCTTTCCCTAGCTCTTCCCTTGCAGGATTGTTGACGCAGACCCCCTGCCCTCGGGATGAGATCCACACAGGAACTTCACTAAAACTATGCCAAGGGTTAATCAAACCCTTTGCTAAGCCACAAAGGGATTTGGGTTTTTGGGAGTTGTGGAGTCCCGGTGTATTTTCACAGCTCTTAGCAAATGCCGAAATGCCAATTTTTAGCGAAGGTTGACTCCTTCAATGCGTTGAATACATGCCACCTACTACTCACTATTTTCGACTTTCGGGAATTCGAGTGAACAGCCAACAGTCGTTCCTCTTCTCTTATGATTCCCCAAACTTCGAAATTCTAGAATGCCGAAATGAGCTCAACATCCCATGGAATGCGAGATTAATGGTCTTTTAGGAATTTCACTGAAGCTTGATCCCTCCTTTAACTTTCCTCGCACGTACCCTCTGACCGAGGCTTGGGGCTGACCTTTTCGGCATTTCTCTCTTCACGATTTAGGGAGTCGTGTTGATCATGCAACTCTACTTCTTGGGTCCTGAAAACCCTGAAACCCAATTGGTGCCCCACGGCTATCGTCCCTCGACTTTTCAGGAATTTCTCCTTTCCCACTTCAGGATTTCGCGAACTGGGAGTTTGAGACTCTCGATTCCAAAGTCACTGCTTCCTCTACTTCTTGAACTCTGGAAATCCGAAATAATGAAATTCCACGCCAAAGGCACACCATGATTCGTGACTTTAGGATTTTCAATGCTAAGGGTCCCGGTTCCTTGTCATCAGAATTTCCAGTATGTTGAACCCCGGATTTCCAAAATTCCACTATTGATAATCCCTTTCGCGATACGGGAGTTAGAGTGACCAAGGGTTTTGGCCTACACTTCGAACTTACGGGTCCCGAATTCCTGAAATGATCTGACGGCTCAAACAGACCATGATCAATGGTCCACATTGATTCTTGGTGTCAGGGTGGCGGATTCATCCAACTCCTAGCCACCTTGTAGCTCCTCTGGATCCAACGGCCCTCGCGACTTCGCGAGTTCTCCACGGAGAATTTTGACCACCAGATGCACTCCTCAAGGACTTTTGTCCAAACAACTTGGTGCTCTCCCTCCTGAACTTAACTTCTATGAGGCGACTTCGGCCTTCGTCTACCTCTGAACACTTCAAAGGTTAAATCCCTCCTGAGCTTTCACTTATAACTCAAACTTCCCAAGAGGATCTTTGTTCGCACTCCTTGCGGAAAATCTTCAAATAACCTCTGGTTATTTGTGTCTCCAACCCTGTGCACTCTTTGCAACAGTGGTCCTTCAACCTTCCTTCTAGATTTATAAGATCCAAGGCTTCAGCTAGCTTGCGCACACCTTGCACAGCTCTGTGCTTCACCTGCACTTCAGCTGGTATGAGAAAAATGGTATCTCTCCTCAGCTTTCTGAGATAAAACTTAGACCCTCGTCAACACACACCTTGCGGACGTTCACTGCACTCCTTGCAGGAATTCTCAGGAAGAGAAACAATTGAAACTCATTCTTCTTATCTCTCAGACTTCATACATTCCACCATGAAATCCCACACACACTACAGCATTGAAATAAAAGCATAACAGAGAAATAAAACAACTATAAGCATACCATTCAACTAATGTAAACAACAAGCATCATAACACCATGAAAGTTGAGTCAAAGTTTCATATATTAACTCAAGTGCTCCTGTACATCGGTTCTTCTCTACAGCTCTCTGCTACAGCTCTACAACTTATGAATTCTGAATGATAATCAAAAGTTACAATGATACAAGGTTGAGGGTGTCTATATTTGTTTTCCCTCCTATGCTTCTAAAACTATCTAATCTAACATTCATATCTACCTACTTTACATTAACAGACTTAAATGCCTATTACAATTGATAGATGGGGGTAATCTCTCTAGATCTGTTCATATCTTCCAAGGTATAAATGCAAGTATGCTTCTCCTAGCTATTACATTAATTCTTTAGGTTCAAAATTCAAAACGATTCTCATGAAACCGTGCTCCTTTTTCCCATCCGCGCGTCCAGTTGTCCCTTTGGCTAGGCACGTGCTTCGGCTTTGTTTGATGCTCCTTCATCATACTCCCTCGCTTGAAAATTTTCATGAACTCATGTTCATGAGCTCTTGCATGGTCTATCCATGCTTTTGAATTGTTGCTTCATCCTCTCAACTGGCATCTTCAACTGGATGTCCCTTCCACTTGACCAAGTATTCAAAATACTCTTTTCTCCTGGTCTTTTTGCTAACCCTTTTGTCAATTATGCTTTCCATCTGTGGCTCTACAGCTACAGGCATTTGTTTTTTCCATTGAATTTCTTTCTGTTCCTCCTCTGTTCTTGCTTCTTCAGCACTGTAAGGGTACAAATCCGCAACATTGAATATCGGTGAGATTCTGACCCCATCGGGTAATTCAATCTCATATGCATTTTCCCCAAATTTGCTTATGACCTTGCATGGTCCAATCTTTTTCATCTTCATCTTATTATATGTTCCCCTTGGGAACCTCTCCTTCCTCAGATGTGCAAGAATCAGATCACCAACTTCAAATTGAAGTTCTCGCCTGTGTTGATCTACTCTCCACTTGTATTCTTGACTTGAATTCTACAATCGCTCCTTGATTCGGCTATGAAGTTCCTTCATTCCTTCTGCAAAGTCCTCTGCACTAGCACTCCTGAATTCATTTTGTTCTGAATCATTCAATTCAAAAACTCCTCTTGGTTGCATTCCATATACAATCTGGAATGGACTCTACCATGTGCTTCTATTGAGTGAATCATTGTAAGCAAATTCCACCGGTGGTAGAATGTGATCCCATTGACTATGGTTTTCAGTCACTAGGCTTCTTAATAAATCTCCCAAGCTCTTGTTCACGACCTCTGTCTATCCATCCATCTGAGGATGATACGCTGAACTAAAAGACAAACTTGTCCCCAACTTCTTCCATAAGGTCCTCTAGAAATGCCCTATGAACTTGGTATCTCGATTAGACATGATACTCTTTGGCAAGCCATGAAGTCTGACGACTTCCTTGAAAAACAGGTTCGCAATATGAGTTGCATCACTGGTTTTCTGGCATGGTATGAAATGTGCCATCTTTGAAAATCTGTCGACTACCACAAAGATCAAATCATATCCTCTTTGTGTTCTTGGCAGTCCCAATATGAAATCCATGCTCACTGCTTCCCACGGCATTTCAGGTATGGGTAAATGTTGGTATAACCCTGTGTTCTACCTTTTTCCTTTCGTGTGCTGGAAAATTCTTCACCTGTCCACAAATTTTTTGACATCTGTCCTCATCCCTGGCCAAAAATATGAGCCATTCAACTTTGAGAACATCTTTTCATGACCAAAATGTCCGGCTAATCCTCCATTGTGTTTTTCCTTCAGCAAATTCTCCCTCATGGAGCATTTCGGAATACATAGATGATTTACCCTGAATAATAATCCATCCTGGATCATGTATTCATTCCATTTGCTTCTATCCCTGAGAATTGGATTCTCATATGCCTCGTATGCCTCTTTAAAATCTGGGTCATCCCTGTACATTTCTTTGAGGTTATCAAAACCCAAAGTCTTGACTCGGAATTCCTGCATAAGCAAACATTTCCTGCTCAAAGCATCAGCAACTTTGTTAGCGGTTCCAGAAATATGCGTAATCACAAAAGTAAAATTATGCATGAATTAAACCCATTTAGCATGCTTTTGGTTCAACTTCTCCTATTGAGTCATGAATTGTAAAGCGTGATTATTGTTGTACAAAACAAACTCCTTGGGAACCAAATAGTGTCTCCATTTCTGCAGTGCTTGTATGACTGCATAGAATTCTTTGTCATATGTGGAGTACTTAATCTTCACTTCATTCAGTTTTTCACTGAAGTATGTGATCGACCTATCGTCTTGGCTCAAGACCACTCCAATCGTAAATCCACTCGTGTCACACCTGACCTGGAATGTCTTGCTAAAATCTGGAAAAACCAGAATTAGTTTCTTAGTGATCTTCTTCTTCAGCAGATTGAAACTCTTCTCTGCTTCATCCGTCCAATGAAAAAAATTATGTCTTTTTTTCACCGTATCCATCATTGGTGCGCTAATTCCACTGAAGTTTCATATGAATTTCCTGTAGAAGCTAGCCAAACCATGGAAGCTTCAAACTTCAAACATGCTCTTCAGTGATGGCCAATTCTTAATCACCTTTATATTTTTCGGATCCATTTTCAGTTCATTTGCAGAGATAACAAAACCCAAGTAAATGAGTTATGTCCTCATAAATGATGATTTCTGCATATTAATCAGCAATTTCTCCCGTTGTAATATCCTCATTACTGTAACTAAATTCTTTAAGTGTTTTGTTTCTGTTTTGCTGAAAATTAATATATCGTCAAGATATACAATGATGAATTTTCCAATGAAATCCTTCAGGACTTCGTTCATCAACCTCATGAAAGTACTGGGTGCATTCATTAAGACGAATGGCATGATAATCCATGAATATAACCCCTCATTCGTCTTGAATGTTGTCTTCCATTCATCACCTTCTCTCATTCAAATTTGATGATACCCACTTTTCAAATCGATCTTTGAAAAAAACTTTGCTCCACTCAAGCAATCCATCAAGTCGTCCATCCTTGGCAATGGAAATCTGTATCTGATGGTAATATTATTGATCGCCCTTGAGTTTGTACACATTCTCCAACCTCCATCTTTCTTTGGGCTGAACACTTTCGGAACAACGCATGGACTCAAGCTTTCTTGAATCAATCCTTTGTCTATTAAGTCCTAGACCTGTCTCTTAACTTCTTCATTTTCCTGCGGTGTCAACCGATATGCTTGTTTGTTTGGTAAACTAGCTCTAGGTATAAGATCAATATGATGACTTATACTTCTGATGGGTGGTAATGAACAAGGTAGTTCGTCCACTACTATATCAACAAACTCTCCCAGCAACCCCTGGATTTCTTCTGGTAAATCATCTATCCTTGTACTAGTCAAAAAAATCATGGGCTTCCTAGCCACAATAAATTGTGTGTCTTCCTTATTCTTAACCTCATCGATAAGCTCCTTCCCACTCATGAGAAGTACAGTGTTGCTCGTCTTTGTTTTCACCTCTTTATCCTTAATCGACAACAACATGTGAGTCCTACCATTTTTCTCTAGGGTGTACGTGTTCTTTCTCCCATCATGAACTACGTTTTTGTCATATTGCCATGGTCTACCCAGCAATAGATTACAAACATCCATGGGAATGACATCACATAATATTTCATCTTTATATCCTCCTATTTTAAATTCAACTAAACATTGTTTAGTGACATTTACCTGATGTCCTTTTTGTAGCCACGAAACTCTATATGGGCTTGGATGTACAATAGTCTCCAGCTCCAGCTTTTCTACCATCTCTGTAGATACGAGATTGTTTATGCTACCGCTATCCACTATGACCTTGAATACTCTATCCTTAGTTTTGCAAGCAGTCTAAAATAGATTGTTTCTTTGGGCTGGGTTCTCTGCCTCCTTCTCCGGCTTCAAGAGAACTTTCCTCATCATCAAAGATCTTCCGCCCTCAGCGTCTTCTGCCTCAACATTCCATCCTTGAGCTTCGGCAATGTGAGTTTCACCACCATATTTCTTCCTATCTAGACACTCATAGGATTTATGTCTAATTTTTCCACAAACAAAGCATTTCACTTCACCTCCTCTGCCTCTTCCTCTTCCTCTGGCTTGAGGAAAAGTATTTCTATCAACATACTGCCTCCCTTGTGAGCTTCCTCCCCTCTCAGGTTGAGTTTGAGGTTTCTTCCCCTCTTCTTTAGGTTTCTGAGTCCTTTCTTGGGAAATTGTTTTGCCTCTGGCTTAACTTCTACCTCGGTCTCTTTGACCTTGCTTTCGGCTCATCTTCTCTTCATCTTTCAGAGCTATCTGATAAGCATCTTCCACATTTTGGATGGTCATCATGGTCATCTCATCTTGGATGTCATACCGCAAACCATTCATGTACCTGGCAACTTTTTCATCATCGCTTTCCCGATGACCTGCTATGATGTTTATCCTGTAGAACTCTTCAGTGTATTCCTTCACCGACATCAGCTTCTATCTTAAATTCTGCATCCTCTGAAACAAAGTGATTTGATAGTCCTTGGGTATAAATTTGGATTTCATCTTTGCAACCATTCTATCCCAACTTTTGATTTTCTTCTTTCCCTTACAGTGTCTATCAGCCTGCAGTTCATCCCACCATAGTGTTGCATGCCCTTTAAGTCTAGTAATGGCATGTTTGACTTTCTTATCTTCCTTGACATCCTCATAGTCAAAGTATTTTTCTAGAGATCTAATCTAGTCTAGAAGTTCTTCAACATCCAAGTTTCCTTCATACACTGGAATGTCCATTTTTTCCCTAGCACCTATCCTTGCAACAGCCCTGAATAGGCATTCATCTGCAGCATATTTGACTGCAACTTCTTCTCCTTCGTTTCCAACTTCATTTTCACTTTCATCCTCGCTGATATCCCCAGCGTCGACTGTCCGCCTTTGTGTTGTCTCCATAACATCAAGTCTGGCATGTAGCTCACGCATTTCTCTTTCCATTGCTGGATCAGGCATTGGCATATCTCTTCTTCTCGGTGGCATGGCTGAAAATTTTTCTCTTTTCTCTCTACTATAGAAAGAAAAGAAATTGTTATGAGCTCTGATACCACACTAACACAGACCCCCTGCCCTCTGGCCGAGATCCGTACGAGATATTCACTAAAACCACACCAAGGGTTAATCAAACCCTTTGCTAAGCCACAAAGGGCTTTGGGTTTTCGGGAGTTGCAGAGTCCCGGTGTATTTCCACAGCTCTTGGAAAATGTCGAAATGTCAATTTTCAGTGAAGGTTGACTCCTTCAATGCATCGAACACATGGCACCTACTACTCACTAGTTTCGGCTTTTGGGACTTCGAGCAAACAGCCAACAGTCGTTCCTCTTCTCTTATGATTCCCTGAACTCCAAAATTCTGGAATGCCGAAATGGGATCAATGTCCCATGGAATGCGAGATCAATGGTATTTTGAAAATTTCACCGAAGCTTGATCCCTCCTTTAACTTTCGCCGCACGTACCCTCTGACCGAGGCTTGGGGACCACCTTTTCGACGTTTCTCTCTTCGTGATTTCGGGAGTCGCGTTGATCATGCAACTCTACTTCTTGGGTCCTGAAAGCCCCAAAACCTGATCGGTGCCCCATGGCTATCGTCCCTCGACTTTTCGATAATTCCTCCTTTCCCTCTTCGGGATTTCGCGAACTGGGAGTTTGAGACTCTCGATTCCAAAGTCACTGTTTCTTCTACTTCCCGAACTCCGCAAAGCCGAAATACAAAAATTCCACGCCAAAGGCACACCGCGGTTCGCGAATTCAGGATTTTCAATGTTAAGGGTCTCAGTTCCTTCATCGGAATTTTTGGTATGCCGAACCCTGGATTTCTGAAATTATGAAATTCCACTGCTGATAATCCCTTTCGTGATCTGGGAGTTTGAGTGACCAAGGGTTTTGGCCTGCACTCTGAACTTACGGGTCCTGAATTCCCAAAATGATCTGACGACTCGGACAGACCATGATCAACAGTCCACATTGATTCTTAGTGTTAGGGTGGCGGATTCATCCAACTCCTAGCCACCTTGCAGCTCCTCTGGATCCGACGGCCCTCACAACTTCGCGAGTTCTCCACGGAGAATTCTGACCACCAGATTCACTCCTCAAGGACTTCTATCCAAATGACTCAGCACTCTCCCTCCTGAACTTAACTTCTATGAGGCAACTTCGGCCTTCGTCTCCCTCTGAACACTTCAAAGGTTAAATCCCTCTTGAGCTTTCACTTATAACTCAAACTTCCCAAAAGGATCTCTACTCGCACTCCTTGCGACAAATCTTCAAATAACCTCTGGTTATTTGCATCTTCAACCATGTGCACTCTTTGCAACAGTGGTCATTCAACCTTCCTTCTGGATTTATAATATCCAAGGCTTCAACTGAACTGCGCACACCTTGCATGGCTCTGTGCTTCAACTGCACTTCAGCTGGTATGAGAACAACGGTATCTCTCTTGAGCTTTCTGAAATAAAACTCAGACCCTCATTAACGCACACCTTGCAGACGTTCACTGCACTCCTTGCAGGAATTCTCAGGAAGAGAAATAATTGAAACTCATTCTTCTCATCTCTCAAACTTCATACATTCCACCATGAAATCCCACACATTGAAATAAAAGCATAATAGAGAAATAAAACAACTGTAATCATACCATTCAACTAATGTAAACAGCAAGCATCATAACACCATGAAAGTTGAGTCAAAGCTTCATATATTAACTCAAGTACTCTTGTACATGGGTTCTTCTCTACAGCTCTCTGCTACAACTCTACAGCTTATGAATTCTGAATGATAATCAAAAGTTACAATGATACAAGAGTGAGGGTGTCTATATTCGTTTTCCCTCATGTGCTTCTAAAACTGTCTAATCTAACATTCATATCTACCTACTTTACATTAACAGACTTAAATGCCTATTACAATTCACAAATGGGAGTAATCTCTCCAGATTTGTTCATATCTTCCAAGGTATAAATGCAAGTACGCTTCTCCTAGCTATTACATTAATGCTTTAGGTTCAAAATTCAAAACGGTTCTCATGAAAACGTGCTCCTTTTTCCCATCCGTGCGTCCAGTTGTCCCTTTGGCTAGGCGTGTGCTTCGGATTTGTTCGATGCTCCTGCATCAATTGTTCAAAT
The DNA here is from genome assembly GCA_009831015.1 of Picea engelmannii. NCBI lineage: Eukaryota > Viridiplantae > Streptophyta > Pinopsida > Pinales > Pinaceae > Picea > Picea engelmannii. The sequence goes on from ML781051.1 coordinate 1,247,120, forward strand.
TTACTTGTGTCTCTTCAATTAACTCAGATTTAAAGGAGTCGGTATTATCTATCCTTCTTCGTTGAGGAGGCAACTCCACATTCTCATGAAAAATACCTTTAGTCCTTCTAGATTGATGGACACTAGTACACTTGGCATAATTTCTAACATTTTTCTAACAACATTTTGATGGCTAAATGACAGATGTCCGAAAAAACATGATTCTAAATGTTCATTGAACTCATTTCACCACACCCTAGAAAAATATATCCATTTTTCATATGTTCGATGTACAAACCTGCCACATGGAAGTTGTGGAGAGATTTAATCCATCAAACTTTTGTCAAAACATAGCGTCACAATTGCGGTGACCATATCTAATTGTCGTGCGTTCAACGGAAAATGCCTCCATGTGGAATTTCATGGGATGGTTTGATACACCAAGTGGTGTTTCAATACCAATGTGGTCCATCAGTGTTGTGATGGCATGGAATGCAAAGTCCGTCATATGTACCATCAGAGCATCGTTGAACCTGTTATCGATGTTGTGACGTTATGGCTGGCTCAATCCATTGAAGGTGAGACAAGCTATGGCAAGTGTGAAGCCTCCAATTTGATGTCATTTTCATTGCCAGTGAACCCTTTTTTCCTTATCAAAACTACTCCTTCCACCAAAACTGCCATTATTTTCATCACTTTTTACTCTAAAGGTCATTCAAGGGCTCATAAGGTAATTTCATTGGTTTATTAGATTTTTCCCATCGTTTTTGATGAATTATAGAAGTTTGAAGTTGTTTTATTTCTAATGATGGTTTTTCCTAGGTTGATATCCTATAACCCACATGGAGGTCTGGTAGCCCGCATCATCATTTGTCATACTTTCAAAGTTCTAGAAGGAAAACTAAGACAATCTTTTGTCACTAGGACCCTTGATACGGTTTTGTATTAATTATCTTGCACCCAGGTTTCATGTGCGGACCTCCAACTCATGAATAACACTTCAGCCAAAATAAACAGAAGTTTCCAGGCAGTTAGCTTCTGATGTGAATTTTGAGGCAATGGAGGCAAATCTAGAAAATACAAGACATGTGTTTTGTGCAGAAGGATCGAAATGGAGCACTCTAAAGGATGATTTCCAAAATGAGATACATTTTGGGAGATCTGAACAGTTTTCTGAAAGTGTAAAGCCCAAATTTTTTGTTATGGTCCAAATTAGCAGCAGTTTCAAACAACTAACTTCTGGCACAATTTTCGAGCAGATGAAGAAAAATATCGAGAAACTAAAACATGGGTTTTGTCCAAATATGATCAATTGAGTAAATTGTGGGAAATTTCACGAAATGAGAAATGGTTTAGGATATTTAGGTAGATATTTAACAAGGATTTTCCTAGATTACATGTCTTTCCCAGATTTGTAAAAACCCAAAATTATTTGTTATCAACAATTTGACTAAAGTTGTAAAGGTTGTTTTGTATTGGTTCCCACCTATCATGTATAAATAAAGGTATGGAGGAGATTAATGTAATTCATAAGTTATATAGATGACATTTTTGCACTAGACCATATTGTTGAGATTACTTCAATAAAATGTTGATTTTTGGAAGACAAATTGTTGTGTATACAATCTACCTTTAGACTGGTAGTTTTCTAGCAGCGTGGAGCCAATTGGGGGCCCACCAATCCAGTTTACACTACCATTTTATTTTTTGTAGGTTTAGATTTACATCTCATTAGTTTTATGTGTTATTTGTATTAGTTTCATTTCAGAATAGCTTACTTTTTTTTAATTAAATAATGGGTAAATCTTTCTTTCATCAATGTTGTGTGGATCATTGTAGAGGATATATCTTACTAAAGGCTATAGTTCATGAGTGAAGTTCCTCTTTTGAATCCCTTGAATTCCTAACCATTAGAGTATTTGAAATATTTGGATTGGTTCCCTTGGAGAATCCTTGATACTATTGGCCCAGTTAGCACACATATTAGATTTAAATTATGAATTATTTTTCTCAGCTTTACATGCCCTATTTGTTTTTTTCAATTACAAGAATAATGTCACTTGAAGGTAGGAATGATATTTTCTCTAAGAATTGCATACAAAAACGCTTAGGAATTACTTGAGTGAAATATTGTAGACTATGCCATTGGAACAATTTCTTGTTTTGCTACCTAATGAAAAAGATTCTTGTAATTTTCATAGTCTTAGTCAATGCTAGGAGCATAGTATCATTTCCATAGATTGGATAGTTTCATGTTTTATTATCTACACATACAGTGTTGGAACCTCTAAGATTACACCCCTGAATCGATGATTTAATGATCAACAATTAAGTTAATTAATTTTCTCTACATGTTTGGCAGTGTTTCCAAGGAGGTGCTACAAGGGATTAGAGCATAGGTAGTAGTATTTTCAAAAGTTTTGTTTTGTATCTATAGTTGAAACTTGGGGGATCAAAGGAGAAGTGGTAAGACACAAAGATGCCCTTACTTCAAAATTTAAGAAGCGGTTATATCCTGACGCATTCACTTTGGTGAGTTTCTCTGAAGCCTCATTGTTTCCTTTCATGCAAGTGTGTTTCATTTTCCACAAATAGGTGTGTTTCCTTTTAATGCAAGTGAGTTTCATTTTTTAAGATATAACTCGTGTGAAAAGATGACTTGGTGACAACAAGGTCTCAGTAGCATGAGGAGTTTAAGTGCATGAATGTATTTTAGATTGCTCAAGTTTTCTTTAAGTGGTGTGCTTTCATTTTTGTTGATTTAATTTTATTTTCAAGGTGTTGTAAGAACCCCCATACCACTAATCCATATATCAACAAGAGATCTAGACCAGCAGAAAGAACTCAAATATGATCAAGAAAGTTTTTAGCAAATAAGGACTTATCACTACAAGGAATTTATCAAGCCCTTGTCCCAAGTTCAAAATTGTCACAAGAGAGGAATCTGCATCTCGAGAAGTAGAGGAATAAAGTATACATGAACATACTCCACGTGAGGAGGAGCTAGAAATGTCTTCTAGTAGTCCTTCTGAGAAAATGGGAGAAATCAAAGAACCATGGACTACATCAAATGAAGAGCATATATTAGAGCCAAAAATTGAATAATTTGTGGCATGCTTATCACCAGATCCTTTGTGCATTACGGAGTATGATGACCAACTTTCCAAAGAACTCCATGGCATGACAATCAAAGAGGACCAGGGAAACAAATACTACATTGAGACTTGGTTCCAAACAGTCATTAGGACATGACATTCATCCATTCTCCAACACTTCTTGACACCATCTCCACTAAAGCAATTGGCCTCTCATATCCTAGTACTCATCAAGGTATACTTTTGAAATTTTGATATGAGTTTAATAGATATCTTATTGCATAAATGGATGCATTGGAAATACTCCTACACTTGAGAAAATATTCTCAATCATGTGCTAGTTGCATGATGATTTTAATATTTTTTGAATGATCTGGTGCATCAAATAGAATCCTAAGAGGATTTATATCTAATTCAATGGAAGCGATATTCTAGATTCATGCATTTGACCTACATTAAATAGTTCATATTCCATCTCTTCATTGTATTTCTCTTATTTATGTTCTTTCTCCTCTAACTCTTCTTGCTAATTCAACCCGCCATCCATGTCTATATTGGAGTCCTTGTCATTTCCCCATGTTGTAGTGAGAAAGGTATAAGATTAGCTACTAGAACCTCCTTAGTGTGTTGTTTCTAGTCTCAACCCTCATCCTATTCATGAAATCCCCTACCTTAATTTCCCCTTATGTTTGTTAACCATCAATGTTTTTTGGAATTGAGTCCCACCAATTAATGAAAGGGGTTTCTATTCTTCTATTAGATCAATCACAACCTTAGGAGTTTTTTCTTCCTTAACCTATTAATGTTGAATTATAAAATGAACAAGGGATATCATTGAGATACTTACCAATTATGGTCATTGTAAATCCTAGCTTGGATGTCCTTCACTGTTGAAGCCAATTCTTGAACCTATGTCACTAGTTCATGGGTTGTAGCTATGGGTGGTTGAGCTATGGAATTCTTTGTAAGTAGGGTATGTTTCAACAACTCTATTAGTTATGTAACCCCATGGAATGTTTGTTCCCTCATCCATCTATCCTTGAATATGGTGAGAATCTGGGGCATTTGAAAGAGCATGTTTTCTACATTGGCACCCCTAGATGTCTAACCCCCTTATGTGACTTGACTCTATAATGTATCGGCCTCTATTTATTTTAGTTTCCTCTATTGCTCTGGTGTCAACTATAGGTAGTAGGTCATGGTAAACGATGAGTAATTTTTCAAACTCCTCATCCCCTTCATTTAGCTTCTTTATTTGGAATAGGAAGAAGCTCCTTGCTCAATTATGTTGGTCATGAATCATGACCAACTTTCAAATTATTCTCTAATAGCTATGGTTGTGAGGATCAAGGTTAAAGGTTTCAATTCAATATTGTCCATGCCTTCCATTGTCATCTTTACATAGTTGTTACCTCTAGTGGATTTAAAATTTAACCACTTTTGATAGTGGTTTATCATGTTTGTAGAAAACTAGGGTGGATACATGGTTACGTCCATCATTCTCTTATACTATGTAGTGAATTATTTATCATTAAAATATACATGATTAATTTCCTTTATGACCCTCCAGAGCACAATCACTATTGAAATAAATCATTTATCCAACTAAGTCAATAGCCTTGCAGTGATTCCTAGTTAAACATGGAAAAAGCTAGTAGAAAGTACTCATAGTTGAAAATTGGCATCTTCAAGTTCGCCTCAATGGTGACCTCAATAAGTTTTTTCATGAATAATTCACACTAGTTTAGGAACCTACCTTTTTAAAAAGCATCGGTTGCTAACAAAATTTCAAGATTAAATTACCCCTTCTTTTGCTTCCTCATTACTTGACAAGCTAGTTTTTTGGTTTCCATCCTCACGTGATCTTATTTAATCAAGGTAATATTTCCCCCCAGATGTCCTCTATGGAATCCATGGTACAATTAAAAGTCCCCCTCTCCATATTTCTTGGTTATTTCTTATGATTGTAATGTCTTTCTAACCTCTAACACATCCATGGAAAGTATTGTAAGGTCTCGAACATCCTCCAATGAAAAAGGGTAAGGCTTGTCGAACCAAATCTTACCCTAGCACATCTATTGAACAAACCCTTTATCCAACATTGCATTGGTGTTGACAACACAAATTTGGTACGTGCAACAAGTTCAAAAGGGATGAGCCCTAAAGCGATTGCACCTCATTGACCACCTCCATCATTTTTTATCCATTTCTCAACCAAACTTCATGCAAGTAATATGTATCTTTTAAGTCTTTAATTTCTTGATGTATGTGAAATCATGCTCAATGATCATGGTGTATACCACATTTCCTTTGAGTTCTCTCGTCTCAAGGAATCTATGGTCAATGGGGTCATCCAACATTTCCTCCCTCCTTGTCATGCAAATATTTACTTTTCCCATATTCTATGTTCATATCTCCTTTCGTGTATAGATGATTCGTGTTGGCCCTTGACCAAGTTTTGGGAGTTTCTTGGTCATGTTGACCTATTTTGGGACTTCGACAACCTATCAAAGGAGGAGCGCAAGACGAAGCAGAGATCACAGGATCTCGGCCCACTTTTGGATCCTTTTTTGGTTTTGGGGAATATGTAACGGGAATGGGATATCAGCCCATGGGTTTACCCATGTTTAGGCCTATGTTGTATGTATAAATAGAAGGATAGACAATGTAAGAAGTAGTCGAATAGTATATCTATGTGATGTAGGCTAAGTTCCAAGAGTCGAATCTGTGTGATCAGGGCTTTGTTCATTTTGTGTAAGACTTGCAAAGCTGAGTGCAAGTCCTTGTGCAAGACTATAGACGGCTAGTGTTGTAATGCAAGGAAGAAGGATCTAGCGAGCTGCACAGATCTTCTATCCTGTGTGGAGTAAGGGTTTTGATGGATTTGTGCTTGTAACCGATTGACTGAAGACAATAAAGAAGAATAGTTGGTGGATGTATCCCTAGGATGGGGGTGAACCATGTAAATGTTGTGTTGTCTTGCTTTATGCTTGCCTTAATGTGTTTATATCTTATTTTTCTAAGTGCTTTGAGATGATTGGATAGATCTTCTTATGCTTAGTGCTAATGATATGGGAAAATACTAGATCTGATCCATATGAATGTGCGTAGTGCTTGATCGGCTAGATCTGACCTATGTATTGATGCTAAGTTCTTAAGTACGTTACAACAGTGTGAATGTTGCGAAGCCCTGTTTTATCAGCGAAGTGATTAATGATTAGATATTGTAGAACTAACGGTGTTAAGTGCTTTATTAAGTAGTATAATCAGATATATGTGTCCCAGCTAAGGTTGTAAACACCTAAGTCTTGCAACCACCCTCGCCTGTACCTTGGGTGAGACTTCATCTGCTTCACAGGTGTTGATGAAAGGGTCGATAGTTAGGGCTTTTTTGGTGCTTTGTTGTAGCGTTGAACCCTGGGTATGCCCCTATGCCATCAAATGGTTCTTTTGTCGACACTGAAACTGTGATTGTTGGGAACTGAGGAAGAAGAAGCTTGGTGCAAAAAGTTTACCTTAAATCCTTGTGCGAAGATTTTTGCCTTAGTGAGCAGTGTTCTACTTGATCTATAAAGATCTGTGCTGAAGAAAAGAGGTCGAATCTGAAAGAAATAAGCCCGATCTAAAGAAAAGAGGTCGGATCTGAAGAAAAGAAGCAGGATATAAATGCTTTGTGCTCTAAGAAAGGTAAAAGTGAGGACGTATGATTAAAAGAGGTAAGATCTGCAAGCTCTGTGCTTTGATAAAGGTAAGAATAGTTAAAAAATTTAGATCTGGAAGATTTGTGCTCTGTAGAAGTAAGATAAGTGGAAATTTTTGTTTCTAGAGTATGGATCTAGGTATGTTTAATAGAGTCTATCCTAGTTTGAAAACTAGGGCATTAATAGATGAAAGAAGGTTTGATATGAGTAGATCTGACAAGAATAGTGAAAGATATGTTATACCTATGCATAGAAAGAATGTTTGGACTAACAAATGGATGTAGGATCCCAAAAAGAATTTATTGCAGGTTAGCTCCTATGATCCTAGTGCGTAGTATAGAAGAGGATGGGGATCATTTAAAAGAAAGAGAGGATTAACCCTCTGTTACAGTTGCAGAAAACTGAGACATCTTGCTAAAGAATGCACTGGGCGAAGACCTAGTTGTCTTTGTTGCAAATATTTGGACCATTAAGTGTTGGATTTCCCCAGAATGATTGCTAAGCTTGAAGGAATGAATCTGAATCAAGAAAACCCTAAGGCAGCTCCAGAGGCTATAGCAGAACCCCAGAAAGAATCAGAGAAAATATTGCTACAGATGAGAGAAACCTTGAATGACCACCGACATATTAGATTATCAGAGATCTTTAAAGACAAGGAACGCCTTGAAGCAAGAATAGGAAACTTCGACATTGACTGTGTTCTAGATGAGGAAACACGGGGGAATGTCATGACCGAGAGAACTTGGGAAGCTATAGGGAGGCCTGCTTTGACTCCCTCATTAGAAGGAATAGGGTTATTCAGAGGAAAACTAGTAAACCTATATGGAAGGCTCGCTCAGATACCTATGACCGTCAATGGAACTCCGACAGAGGAAGATTTTGAGATTATTCAATTTATTGAGGAAAGCGCCCCGTTTACCATGTTAATAGGAAAACCTTGGATTGATAGAGATCAAGCCAGATGAAATAAAGAAGAAGAAGTCTTGGAGCAGAAGAAACAAGAGTTAAAATATTTCATGACTAGAAGGATTGCATACTTGATTGAAGAACAGGAGAACAGATCGAAGCTATTTGACACTAGAGACCCTGATGTCGAAGCTGCAAGAACAATAGAAGACCCACAGAAGACTGAAGTACTTACTCTAGATAAATAAGATGTATTACCCATGAATCCTAGGAAAGAATCTCAACAGCTCATAGTGACTATGTTAAAAGAAGATAAGAATCAGAATGGAAAAAGACATACCGAGACGAAGCTCACTAGAAAGAAGGCTAGAAAGCTAAGTAAAAAGAGGGCTAAAATTGAAAAGTTACAGAAGATTCCAGAGGGAACTTCGTAGACATAGAATTTGCAGAATTGGAGCTTCCTCAGGATATCAAAACAGTGACACATGGTACTTTGCCAGGGCTAAGAAATATAGCCATTGGGGTCGATATATCTGTTCGACTCCCGCTCTAAACGGGTCAAACAGCATTTACAGCTCGACACCAGACCATTGGACCACACCATAACAGACCGAACAAGAGTTAATGAGGCTTCATACTCATTACAAGAAAATCATTGCCAAGTTGCCTACTTATCCCCTTGCGCCATGCATAGAGAACACTTTTGATAACTGAGAATTTGAAGCCTGCAGACTAAGCAAATTGTATACAGTGATCATTGTGCTATTGTTGTTTATTCTAGTGTCATATCTAAGATCATCGTGACCCCGATAATTTTAATCATGAGTGCGTATGTCCGACGAGCTCACTGCAGTTGAAGAATTAGTAACGGAAGTTCTCCTTGACTTAATGACTGAAAGAGTCATGTCGGAGAGAGGAGTGTCTATAGGTGTACAAGCATCTTCGACAAGAGGATTGTCGGCCTTTCCGTCCACTGCTCCAGCCAGTCCATCCCGGCCAGTAGATGAAAAGTAAATTAAGCATAGGGATGATCTCACAAATGCTAAGTTAATCCCAAGTATACTACCCACCTATATACCACCTCTTAGCAGTGCAATCAATCAAGACAGTGTGCCCAGAGATTTTGAGTACACTTTGGTCACTGCATACCTCCCGAAGGGGATACACACAATGCAAGTAGACCAGGATAAGATCACAGTGTTGAAGTTTAGTGACTTCAACCTAGGAAACAGGAAGGTTTATAGCATGGTCGCCCCACATAAGTATCTGATTGGAACAAAAGGAAAGAATTCAAAGATAATTCCTCAGTCATGGACCCATAACCTCGTGCAGTCCACACTGCTCAATGTCATGAAGATCCCGCACTTCGAAAGGCATCAAGAAGTTAATACATGCATCAAACTATTGTTGTCCTGTTACCATGGAGGATACTTATGGTTAAACTGTCATATCATAGCAGATCTAACATTGATCAATCAGATCACAGAGCTAAGCATGCAAGGCCCTGACCCATGGGATTTTTATCCGAGAAAAGCCATGGATCGTGCTCTTGCATAGAATATTAAGGACACTTACAGCGATGTCGATAAGGGCATGTGAGGCTACAAGGTAGCTTCTATCCAGAGCAATGCAGTGCACCTCGCCTACCAATTGATCGCAGGAAAGTTGGTGTGAAAGAATCGACCCACCCAAGTCACGGGGTTCATAGTCGACCTCGCAAGGAAGTGCGCAAAAGGACTTCAGATGAATTGGGTGCAGTACCTGGTAAACCAATTGGAACTCGACTGAAGGGAAGCGCAAGATCAAGGATATATGTTCCACTTCAACTGGCTTCTCATACTGGTTGCTTTCATCGCATGGGAGATGTCGGAAGGTGCGACCTTCCCAAACATCGAGTCGTTTGAACCTTTGGCCGTGAATTTTAGTACACGGTGGTACTCGAATGACATGAATAGGAAATGGAAATCAAATGTCGTGTTCCACACATATTACAACCAGCTGAAGATAGTTATCCAGTCTAAGCCTTGTATCACCGCGAACACTCTCCACAGGTTCAAGCCCTTGATGAAATTCAGCTCAAACTACCATTTCATATATATCATAGCATGCACTGATGAGCAAAAACAACAGCTACAATCATACTACAAGTTGACGGAGGAGGATTTGGAGGAAATCACTAAGGAATGGTTGGCGGACCTCCTCATCCTAGCAGACCTCATGGAGATATCTAATATTGACAGTCCTGAAGCATCGCATGATACCCCTAGACCTAGCAAGACAAAGAATAATGAAGACACCCAAGATGTCAGCAGTACCTCTGCGAATACTGCTTCCATCTCAGCAGAGAAAGGAGGAGATGGCGGAGAGATAGATGGCATAGAATATTAATAGAAGAAAGGCAAGGCTAAACCGCCTAGAGACAAGGAGGACCCCTCAAAGAAAAGGAAGGTTTCCCCACCGAAACCCTCATCCCGAAAGAAAATGAAATCCACCAGGACCAAATTTGAGACTACCCTCACATAAGATGACTTTTATTTTATTGTAGTAGCCCGGAATGATGCTTCATTGTAGATAGCAAAGAAGCAAGAAGCTAAGCAAGAGGAAGTTTTCAATAGGAGCAAGGTTTAACTTCAAGGAGTGCAGCAGGCACTACAGTCCAGCCGCGCAGTTTCCACTGCGCCTCCGTCATTGGAAACACTGGAACTAGGTGATGAGCCAGCTCCACTACACTGCATCATTGATACAGTTGAAGCTCGCCTTCGACGAGATCAGGAAGAAACAGCGCAAGCCACCCAGGCTTTAGCGCAAGTACATAAAGACCTTGAGGACCAATGCAGTATTGTAGAATGGGAAAATATTCCTCTGCAAGTGAAATGGGATGAAGAAAAAACACAGTTGCAGCAAAGCAAGGTACATTTGCTCGCAGAGAAACTTGAAGTTAAGTAAATGGTCAGTAGGGCACTTCGCTCTATGACAATTGTCGAAGTAAAGACCTAAGAGTGAGTTCCACAGCAGGTGGCACAACTTGAAGAGGTAATCCAGTAGCTCCAACATCGCATAGCATACTTGGAGCTCCACACTATGCCTGAGACCCCTCAAGATATAAGAGACCTAAGGGAAGCAACTACCTGCAGCATAGTCGACAGATTAAAATCTCTTGCCTTGGAGTGCAAGTAGTTGAGTAACCGCAGTGCTCAGACCTATGAAAACCTCACTAAGAACCCAAAGTTACAGGCGCTGGAGTCGCAGCTCCAATAAGCGAAGCAACATGCAGACACACTTCAGGCGCAGCTGAAGGCCCTATCAGTCGTAGAAAGAATGAAGAGGTCTCAAGAACAACACATAGCTCAGTAGTAGATCCATATGATCCAAAGAAAAGTGATGGAAATAACTCAACGACTCCAACCAGTACAAGATAAGGCATGTATGTTGTTTACAGAGGTCAAGAGCCAAGGAGAAGAGCTAGAACAGGTCGTCATCACAGAAAAACAGTGCCTAGGGGCCAGTGAACGACGCAATGATCCAGGAGTTCACCGAACAAGAGGCCACAGAAAAGCAGCAAGTCAAAGCAGCTCGATCCAAGCTCGAGGAAGAATTGCTCAAACCAGAGTGACTCGGGATGAGTCATAGGTGAGTGTTGGGGGCATGTTGGCCCTTAACCAAGTTTTGTAAGTTTCTTGGTCATGTTGACCTATTTTGGGACTTTGACAGTCTGTCGAAGGAGGAGAGCAAGACAAAGTAGAGATCATGGGATCTCGGCCCACTTTTGGATCCTTTTTGGGTTTTGGTGAATATGTAACAACAACGGGATGTCGGCCCATGGGTTTACCCATGTTTAGGCCTATTTTGTATGTATAAATAGAAGGATAGGCAATGTAAGAAGTAGTCGAATAGTATATCTATGTGAAGTAGGCTAAGTGCCAAGAGTTGGATCTGTGTGATCAGGGCTTTGTGCATTCTGTGTAAGACTTGCAGAGTTTAGTGCAAGTCCTTGTGCAAGACTATAGATGGCTTAGTGTTGTAACGCAAGGAAGAAGGATCTAGCGAGTTGTGCAGATCTTTTGTCCTATGTGGAGTAAGTTTTTTTATGGCTTTGTGCTTGTAACCGATTGGCTAAAGACAATAAAGAAGAAGAGTTGGTGGACGTAGCCCCAGGGTGGGGGTGAACCACGTAAACGTTGTGTTGTCTTGATTTATGCTTGTCTTAATGTGTTTATGTCTTCTTTTGCTAAGTGCTTTGAGATGATTGGATAGATATGCTTATGATTAGTGCTAACGATATGGGAGAATACTAGATCTGATTCATATGAATGTGCTTAGTGCTTGATCTGCTAGATCTGACCTATCTATTAATGCTAAGTGCTTAAGTACGTTATAATAGTGTGAATGTTGTGAAGCCCTATTTTATCAGCGAAGTGATTAATGATTAGATCTTGTAGAACTAGTGGTGCTAAGTGCTTTATTAATTAGTACAATCAGAGATCTGTGTCCTAGCTAGGGTTGCAAACACCGGAGTCTTGCAACCACCCCTTCCTCTACCTCAGGTGAGACTTCATCTGCTTCACAGGTGTTTTCGAAAGGGCTGGTAGTTAGGGCTTTATTGGTGTGTTGTTGTAGCATTGAACCCTGGGTCTTCCCCTGTGCCAACAATTCATACTAGTTGGATTAGGTTTCAAATACTTGCTTGCTAGTCTCCACTCTAACACATAGGCAATAGATTATTCTCACTAGTTCTCGAGAAATTGCCTTTTCTTCAACTAATATATAGAATGACTTAATAGGTTGCCACATTTATCTTATATAAAATGTTGCATTGAATATTAGAGATCTAATTACCATAAATTTGAAGTGAAAGTGTATCAAGAAAGAATTACAACCATATCTCAGTTCATTTACTATTGAATTTCCATCATAGCTAGGATTAATCATGTCATAACATAATCCATCAAAATGACAAACAAATCCTATCATTGACCCATTAACCTAACTCTTGTCATTTCCATATTTATGACTTGATTAATTCATTGAGTACACTTGACTAATATTCATGTAAATATAGCGATTGAATTGACTCCCATCTTTTTGTTTAACACCATAGTATGATTATGTGACTCAAGGAATATATATTTGCATGAATTTATTACTGAATTGATTATTTAGAAAGAGAATTCCACTCCCCCCCACCATGCGCCCCTGATCACAAAGGTTTGTCTCATCTCCCTTAAGAAAAACTAAAAGAAACTCATAAATTAAAACTACCTACCTCCATTTCCCAACTACACTCAACTGAACAAAGAATCTTAATATGCAGGGTTAATATTTATTTGACTAACGCAACTAAACTAACTAGCTCAACCACATGGTTAAGACTTATTTAGTTGACTAAAAAAACATAAGAAACAATAACATACAATTCTCCCTTTTAGGAATGTTATAACTTAACCTAGTGGAGGGGTGAAGGGTTTAAAGCAAGCACAATTCATCCACCCCTCCCAAAGTGTTCCATTGAGATAAGTCAACTTCACTACTACTAAATACTAGATGGATGCAACTAGGAAGGGTTTTATCCAATTCATCTACAACTTGCCAAGGTGCTTGAGGTACCTATTTCTCAAAATCCTTATTCTTAATATAGCAATCATGTCATGACTTCTAGTGTGAATTCTTGACCATGTAGTGTTGTTGTGCTAAAATGTGATCTTCCTCTAATTTCATTAACTTTATAAGGCATATTTGCATCAATTTTTACTCCAGATTTTTTGTATCTTGATAAATTAACAGATTCAACATCATAAATTATGCAAGTACTATCACCTCTTTTCCATAGACCAAGTTGAAACAAGTGTGCTTCATCAACTTATTGGTTGTGGTCCTACATACCTAGAGTATTGAAGGTATCTTCTCATCCCAATCGTCATAGTTAATATCACAAACACTTTTCAATCCACACTCCCATATCTTATTGAATGCCTCAACTACCCCATTTTCTTGTGGTTGATAGGGGTTGTTAAAATGACATTCCACCATGATTTTCTGAGTCAAGGTTTTAATAGTTTTGTTCATGAAATGTTTACCTTGATCTATCATTAAACTCATGTTACATTTGAAACTAAATATAGTGTTTTTAAATAGGAATATAGTGGTCATATGCATGCTACAATCTCGGTTTAGTGTCTCATTTTCCCATTTAGTAAGGTAATATAATGTGGTGATGACGTACCAAGCCCTAGAGTTCATACTAGGAGGGTTAATGGGCCTAATGAAGTCCAATGCTTGGTTCTTAAAGGTATATAATTCAACTATTGGGTGTAGTGGTGGTTAATTCTTCTTGGAAGTTCCAATCCTATTCACTATCAAATGTTTCAAGACTAATCATATTCTTTATTACTATGAGCCATAATAATGCTACCCACGAGACTTTATGAGTAGTGGAATTTCATCCATAATGGCCTCCCACTACCTTGCTATTAATTTCCCATAGGATTCCTACACGTTCATGGTCCATAACACATTTCTTGATTATTTCTTCTACACCCAAATTGTATAGCTTCCCCATAATTATCTGATAGTCCATATCTCTAAATACCAATTTTTTTATATATAGTTGAGTATCCTTGAGATGAAACTTTCGTAGTGAGGAAGATGATGATGTCTTCCAAGTAGTCTCATAGTGATTCCACTACTCTCATAATGATTCCCCTCTAAAAAGATAAAATCTCTAGTAGTTGGTCATAAAGAAACCCTCCAAAATCTCCAGTTTACACTCTAGATAAGTGGTCTAACCTAGCCATTAGTCATTCCTAGCTTCACCACAACATAAAAGTCGAATTCTTGAATCAGTAGAAACCATCTATATACGTAGCCTTCCAAAATCATATTGTTTAACAATTACTTTAGTGCATAATGATCTATGAAAAATTTAAAGTTCCCTCTTAGCAAGTAGTGCTTGAATTTATACAATAAATACACCATTGCCAACCCTTCTCTTCCTTTGGTGGTGCATTTATATTTGGCCTTAGATAGCTTCTTATTATCCAAATAAATCAAATGATCTAATTATCCCTCCCTAGGATGTGCCATTATTTATCCCAAAGAAATTCCTAAGGTGCCAACATGCACATGAAATTTGATGGTCTGATCTAGAAAAGTTAGGATCAACATGCTTGTAAAATTCTATTTCACAATATCTAGGGAGGATTAGCATTTTGTAGACCACACAAAGTCATATAATAGGGAATATTCTAAGGTAGAATTGTAGGTTGAATATAGATCCTTATATTCAACAATACTCCATTAGATTCACTCTATGTCTGCAGATACCTATCGAGTATGTAATACCAAGCTCTTGGACCCTATTTTAGCCCATACAAGGATTTATTTGATTGGCAGACATGATTCTTTTTGTCAGTTAGCATAAAACCTTTTGGTTTCTCCACATAAACTTCTTCCTCAAGGTCACTATATAAAAAATCTTATTTGACATCCATCTAGTAGACTTTGAATTTTTTGTAGCATGCAAAATCCAAAAACATCCTAATAGCTTCAATTCTTGCAACATGGGAAAAAGTTTCTTCAAAGGCCACTCCTTTAGCATACCTTTTTCATACCAATATGTCCATGTTTTTTACTATCTATCCATCTTCATTTAACTTGTTTATGTATACCCATTTAGTTCCAATTACATTCTTGTCATTTGGTCTTGGAACAAGATCTCATGCCTCATTTTTCTCTATTTGTTTTAGTTCTTCATTCATGGTCGTGACCCAATGGTCATCCTGAATTTCTTGTGTAAATTTTTGTGGTTCACTCATGGATAACAATGCAAAATTTGCAGAGCTAGATGTATTTAAAAAATTTCTTCTGGTTTGTACACCTGCTTCCTTGTTTCCAAGAATCTGACTGTCTGGATGATGTTTTTGAACATACCTTGATGGGGTATTTGGTTGTGATGTCTCCATTCTCTCTTCTTCCTTGAAATCCTCTTGTTTTTTATACTTGTGCATTCCATCTCCTTGTGGTTCATTTCTAATTGGTTCATCATAGGAATTAGCATGGTGTCTGTGTCTCTTTGGATGTGGTGGTTGCTCATCTACCTTTACATCTATACTTTCAACTATTTTATGGAGTCTTTTGTTGTAGCACTTGTATCCATTACTTTTGGAGGATTATCCTAACAAGATATCTTCATCATCTCTAGAATAAAACTTACCTAAGTTATCTTCATTTATTTTAATGTGGCATTTTCTTCCAAAAACTTCGAAGCGTTTTATTGATGTTGGTCTTCCATGTCATAACTCATAAGGGGTTTTATCACTATTTACTCTTATGTGTGATTTATTGAGATTGTTAACGGTAGTTTGAACAGCTTCTACCCAAAATGTTTTAGGAACATGTGATTCATGAAGCATGGCCTTGTCCATTTCCTGAATTGTCTTGTTCATCCTTTCTACTGCTCCATTATGCTGAGGGGTTTTGGAAATAGAAAAATGTCTCTTGATACCATGATTTTCATAATAACTGTTGAATTCATCATATGTGAATTATCCTCCTCTATATGATCTTAGGCACTTTATTTTTAAATCCATTTCATTTTCTACATGTGCTTTGAATATTTTGAATTTTTCAAAAGCCTCAAATTTATGCTTCAACAATCCAAACCAAGTCATTCTAGTATAGCCATCAATCAACAAAATGAAATATCTTTCACCTCAAGTTGATTGTGTATTAATGGAGTAACAAATATTTGTATGAATCATCTCAATAGGTCGATTGGTGGAGTGTTCTATTGCCTTGAATTGACTCTTGATTGCTTTCCAAACTGACATGAATTACAGACAACATTCTAAGGTTTGGAAATTTTGGTCTTATCTCTCACAACATATTTTCTTCCTAGCTTAAAAATATGATTAAAACTAATATGGCCTAGTATTTTGTGCCAAAGCCAACTCTCATCAGTTTTACCAATGCAACTTTTTTCTTTTCCTTCTTCTAGAACATACACATTTCCTGAAGTTTTGATTTCCTCGGAAACAATCTTTTTTGTATTCACATCCATTACCTTACAACCTTTTGAATGAAATAGAACATTGTGTCCTTGGCCAAAAATTTGACTTACACTCAACAAGTTATGTTTTAGACTATCTACATACAACACAATTTGGCTCTTTGGTCTTTCCCTTCTTATCTTCATCTAGTACAATAGTTCATTTTCCTATAATTCTAGCTGGAGCATTGTTTCCAAAAGTAACATTACCACCTTTTTATTCAGTTAGGAATTCAAACTTACTCTTGTCTCATGTCATGTGCTTGGAGCATCTAGTTTCAATATACCATTGATTTTCTTGATTTTTGGCATATAGATCCAATCCACAATTTTCTTTGTTTTTTATTTTTCTTCCTCCAAACCTTGGTAAAATCTTCTTATTTTCTTGCTTATAGATAGGTAGCATCTTTCTTCTACATTCACTTTCCTTATATCCAAAATTATTTCATATGTGGCATTCGAGGTCATTTAATAGAGGGGAGAAGGCATTTTGATACATATTCATTCGAGGTTTATTGAATCTCATTCCTAATTTTCCGTTAAAAGTCCTACAACTCATATCCTTGTGTCCAAAGTTGCCACAAGAGAAACAATATCCATAGAAAAAAATTGGATGCCTTGGAATGACAAACATACTTGTAGGTATCGTTCTTTGTCTGCCAACTTGATAAGATTCAGGCACATGTTGCTTCCTTGCTTCGTATTTGTTTGCATAGTTGGGATGATCTAGTTCTGACTACTTCTTCTTACCATATTTTTATTTGTTAGGCCGACTATTGTTTCCCTTGAGATCATTTGCATAACTTATAGGCTCCTCACTAGTTAACATTCTGGTGATTCATTCCCCTTTGAAAATTTTCAGACTTTCCTTATATCCTAGCCCTATGTTTTCATCTGGTGATATATGATTGCTGAGAAAGTTATCTATAGTTTCAAATCCTTTTATGAATTTCATTTGAGTCTTAGACTTTTCTAGATATTTTCTTAAGGACACTATTTCTTCTTCTAGTTTTTCACATATGATCTCCATTTATTTTATATAATTTGTCAATACTTCTTCTCTTATTTTGGCCTCTTCTAGTTGAATTTTTAAGATGACTATATCTTCATTGATCTCATTGTCCTTTTATTTATAAAACTGTAATTGTTTTTTTCTTATTTTATTATTTTTCTTGAGTTGGGATATTTCCTCCAGAGTACTAATGAGTTCTCCTTCCATGTCTACTATATCTTCACACTCTTATGTGTCTATTTTTTCTTGGTCATATTTAAGTTGATCCAAACATGTAGCAGTCATTTGATATCACACCTGCTCAGCATCCAAGTCTAAATGAATGATTTGAGGATGATCCATATTTCAAGGGAATGGTATGGTATCCACAAGATGTCAAGAAATGGTGTACAACTAGGAAAAATGCAAGGAATATTAGTTCTTGAGTTTACATATCAGCAAATTCCAAATGTCAAATAGAAGCAATTTCTAAACTTCCAAATGTTAGACAACACAACAAATATGAATCCAAATAATTTGTAGATTCATCGACGACTTTCCAAATTGTGTTTAATTCACTGGTGATCTCTAGATCGCATGCATAATAAGATCGGGTTCAAATTTTGTGTAAATAGTAAATTTGCAAATCCTGGTACCAAATGGTATATGTGTCAACATTTAGATCCAACCTAGAAATATGTTAAATCCATGTGATCTATTTGATCACAAGGCATTCAATTATGATATTTATAAGATTGTAGCGAACTCAAAATATCTTGAATCTGTTATTTCATGATAAACATGATATTCTATATAATTAAAGTGTTCTTTGATGAAGAAGGGATGATGTAACTTTTGATTTTGTGAATGAAAAAGAGAATACTTGCTTGCTATTAATTACAATTTCATACCTCCATGAGTTTGATGTGTTTTGAGTTTAAATGAGGTGTTGATTCGCTAAATTATTGAATTATTTTTCACAGTTTTCTCTAGAGGATGTAGGGAACCCATGTTCCATATCAACATTGTTTATTTACATTTCTTGTACTATCATTTAATTTTGATCGGTATTCTATTGTGTGGCATTTCAATTTACATTACTATGTGTGGTGTGCGGATTGTTTATTTTTATTCCATGAACTTGCAAATTGAATCATTCTTTATTAAGTTATAATCAATAGGGACCAAAAAAGAGTATTGTTACAAAGAAATAAATTCTTTAGTTTGAATAGATAACTACATCATGTTGTTATAACAATTGTGGCCTAATTATATTGTAGTTTAACATTAGATTAGTATTCATTACAAGACAACTTTCCAAGCTTTTGATTTAATTTTAGTTCTCTAAATCTAGTATAATTTTGTCTTTGATTTAGAAGAATAGCATAAATAATTGTTTAATTTGCATATAGAATAGGATTAGTTGCATAAAATTATAATAGATTGATACTATAAAAGTCTTGATTCTGCATATATTGTGCATAGTATTTATCAAGTTAAATATGAACCTAGGATAATTAAATGAATAAATATTTAGATATGTTATCTTTGTAATAAAGAAGAAATATACAAATTGACCGTCAAATCCCATTGCACCAACAATCAGGAATACTCCAACTTGGGGCGTTAGTGAGTAAGATGGTCTTCCCTACACAACTTGCATGAAAACTTGACCTTCTTCTTGTCCTTCTTTCCCATGTTAGTGTTTTTATTGTTCATGTTATTTCATCCAACCCCTTGTAACGACCCTTCTTAAATAGGTGTATATGATAATTAATTATAATTAATTTAATAATATAATTGTCCTAAAAGATTGGCTAAACCTTAATTATTTCTTAAAATAACATTTACTAATTAATTAGTTATTCATGATTTTTTTATGATTAATTGAAGTATTAATTAATTCATTAATTAATAAGGTAAATAAATAAATAAAAAGAAGGATATTAAATTATATTATTAAATTAATTTACATACCCGATACGGGATAACATATTAACTACAAGGGATAAGATATTAAATAAAGGGGATAAGCGGCATTAACGGGAAGGGATAAGGAGGTAATAAATGAGTTAGGTAGGGAGTAAATGAGGCGGGGGGAAGTCGGTGAAGGGGGGATAAGGAAGGGAAGGAGTTTGAAGGGAGGCATTCTACGGAGGTTGGGGGGATGAATTTTGGGGGAGCTCTGGATTTGCAAAGAGAAGTGAAGTTATGGAGTAGGATTGATACAGTGCACCGGAGTTGCTGGGGGTTTTGGGCACGGGGGCCAGGATATCCGTTGATATCCTGGAGCCAGGGAGTTACCTAGTTGGCAGGGAGGAACGGTTTTGGGCAGTGTTCAGAAGCGATCAAGGAGGCAAGTTGCGGACAAACGGAGGGATAATAGCATCAGGTTCAGGTATTTATTTCAAATTTTGCAATTGTTTGTAATCAGTTATTAAATTTATTATATGTTGTTAAATTTAAGTTAACAAAGTTATTATTATACAAGAATATTACTCTGATATGAAGTTTAATAGATAAATTGATGTTTTTAATCTATCGCCCCTTACATATGGTATTAGAGCGCCTCGTTCACAATCTGGAGCCTTAAGGGCTAAATTCCCCTCCGCCTAACCTACAAACCAAAAGAGTTATTATTTTGATTATATGTAAACAAAAACAAAATAAAAGAAATACGAATTGAGAATGTAAAGAAAAAAAAAATACTAAAGTAAAACATACAACTAGGGTTGTTACAATCACCAAATTCTATTCTATTGCATAACTTATCTTCAATTAATAAATATTGTAAAATGCCACTAAATCATAAAGGATTGGATCAAACTTTAGTTGACTTAACACAATACAGTACCAAACTGCCAGATTATAATTCAATGGTTACCTTTATTTAACAAACACTATAAAGGTCCCTAAATCTTGTAAATTGTAATAAACTCTCAAATTATCTCACGTGGCATATCATGGAACTTACTTAGACTGCCATTTCACAATAATACCTTAACTAGAACATCTAAAAATACATAAATTTTAAATAAAGATTAGGAAATTCTTCACTGTTCCTGCAACCATACTTTAAGAACTGTTTGAAAAGAACGGAGTTCACTGGATTAAACGTCATGCTTAAAAGATATCTGTGCAAAATAAGGCATACTTTAAGAACTGTTTGAAAAGAACGGAGTTCACTGGAGTGAACGTTATGCTTAAAAGATATCTGTGCAAAATAAGGTAGAATAATTTATTTTGCTTTATTTTATTTTATTTATATTCAGACTCGCAAAATGAAGCAGAATCGAATTTATTTCATTTTAACTGACTTACTTTATTTTTATTTGTTTTATTCTGCTTTAATGTGAATCGGTTGGAGGCATTTAGGCTTAATTTATTATGGAAATCTTACAAATATACTGTTAGAGTGAAGTCTTGTGCATATGAACCTTAAAGTAAGCCTAATTTGTTGATGAGATAGATAAAAACAGAATGAAAATTTATTATATTTTATTTTATTTTACTAAGTCGGAGTTGAGCCATTTTGACTTAAATCTGACAAAGATATTATTGAAATTATTGACAGCCTGAAATTTTTGACTTAAATCTTACAAGGATATTGTTGAAATTATTGACAGCCTGAAATCTTAAATCTAGGGCAACCCAACAAGAACAGAAATCGCTCTAAATCTTCCCGGATCATAGAACAAAATATAAAACAAAATATTATTGAACCTACATGTTTCCCGGATCATAGAGAACGACGAGGTTGCAATGGCGAATAGAGAAGCCACCATGGGCAATGGGTTTTGATCTCAATTGGTTGCTGGTGCTTTCACCGTACGATGACCTCGTTACTCGTGTAGATGTGTTTTCCCGAGTCATTTACCTTTCACTATTTGATATTCCAGCCCTGGATACAGTTGATCGAAGTCCAAGATAACCTACCATCTCCTTCTTCAAGAAGTTGTGGAGGATCGGAATCCACCAATACTTGCACAATCCTCAAAAGCCGGATGATTCATGCATTTCATTCGGTTCTTCTCGACCCGCAGATCCAAATCCCTCCATCTCTTTCAGTATTAGATATTCAATCATCATTACGGCTTCGTTATGTTCTTCACAGAAGGGAAATTGCTTACGCCACGGAATTCTACGCACGACTCCGTAACCACCACCGCCGCTTCTTATAACCACATAACCTACTACCTTGCTTCTGGTTTCGAAGAAACTGGCTCTGCGACTGCCACTGGAACTAGGAAGCACCACCAGCATAAGATTCTCCATTAAACTACCTAGATTCTCCCAGATAGGAGAAGGGTGAATAACTATAAACTACCCAACACGTCTAAAAGAATGCTTCAACACAAAAAAAAATATATGAGTTATGACACTCCAAATGGCTAATTAGACAAACTTCGTTGAACCAATTTTTACATGATTAATTCCTAATATAAATATATTTGTAGAACTGATAAGCAATAAAATATATATTCAATACTTAGCATCAAGCTTATATTTTCACATTTTAGGAATTCGATATTTGGGCATAAAACATACTTGCATCATGATTATTGAATGTATGAAGCTCTATTCGAACCCGAATTACAGCGATTGCTGAGATCTTCACCCCTCCACCTGTCTTCTACAACTGGGTGTCTGACAAACGCGAAAACAATGTGGATTTTCCGAGAGATCTTCCAGTTGATCGTATAATGGAGGAAAGAAACAACTGAGTTCTTTAACGATTGTTGGAATACTGCGAGGTTTGTTATGATTATGAAATTGCATAGAAGTTCACAGCTCAAGCAAGCAACACATCGCCCATATCTCCCATCCTAAGAATATCGAGTAGCGGAAGAACTACACCAAATTGGGATGACGGCATCGATTAGATGATTACTTTCTGCACAATGATTACTTTTTGGATTTCGTAATACCCTAGATATTATCACGAAGAAATTTCCTGGGGCACTTGGCACCACCTTTTCCTAAACCCTTACCTCCCTTTCCACGCCCGGACATCTTTGAAGCTCAAAGAAGAAACGCACACTATTGCATTGATTAAATGATTTACAAGTGCATAGCATGATTAGGGTTCCTCCAACAATAGGTGTCTTTCCATTTCCTACTTGCAGTATGGCTTTGTTCCTCCTTACAGTATGGCTTTGTTCCTTCATACCAACACCATGCACAAAGCCACAACCAGACCAACACCAGCGCCAAGAGCCGAGGAAAGAGGTGAGAGGTGGCAGAGGAAGGATGTGTAGGGTCGAAGAGACAAGTGTTTGGTACTGAGAGCCGGAGGCTGGGCACGTGGGCCTCATGCCAAAGCCCGACCTTAAAGGCTGTCAGATAATGCCTGCACATTAAACTCTTGCCATTATATTTTTCTTATATATATTAATGTTTAGTTTATTAGTTTATTTAAAAATATTAATACGCCCTTTTGAATAATTAAAATTTCATTTTTTTTATTTTTTTATTTTAATTAAATTTTAGTTTTATAATTTATTTAAAAGTGTTAATACGCTAGTGTAAAATTAAATTATTTAAAATATATATATATATATAAGTTTTAATTTAAATAATTTAATAATATAGGGCTAAGAAAAATTTATGGAGTCCGGGGGGATCGAACCCCGAACCTCCCCACCAGTCAAGTCTTTACAAAGTCCTCCTTGCCAACGCACCACACGATGTGACTTTTACAAATAATTTCACTTATAAATACTTTAATTGTCATACCCAAGACCACCCACCAAGCAAAGCGTCTTAAGAAGAACACTAACGCCAAAAGG
>ML781051.1:1277495-1295873 GCA_009831015.1 Picea engelmannii
AATTCATTAATTAATAAGGTAAATAAATAAATAAAAAGAAGGATAATAAATTATATTATTAAATTAATTTACATACCCGATACGGGATAACATATTAACTACAAGGGATAAGATATTAAATAAAGGGGATAAGGGGCATTAACAGGAAGGGATAAGGAGGTAATAAATGAGTTAGGTAGGGGGTAAATGAGGCGGGGGGAAGTCGGTGAAGGGGGAATAAGGAAGGGAAGGATTTTGATGGGAGGCATTCTACGGAGGTTGGGGGCATGAATTTTGGGGGAGCTCTGGATTTGCAAAGAGAAGTGAAGTTATGGAGTAGGATTGATACAGTGCACCGGAGTTGCTGGGGGTTTTGGGCACGGGGGCCAGGATATCTGTTGATATCCTGGAGCTAGGGAGTTACCTAGTTGGCAGGGAGGAACGGTTTTGGGCAATGTTCAGAAGCGATCAAGGAGGCAAGTTGCGGACAAACGGAGGGATAATAGCATCAGGTTCAGGTATTTATTTCAAATTTTGCAATTGTTTGTAATCAGTTATTAAATTTATTATATGTTGTTAAATTTAAGTTAACAAAGTTATTATTATACAAGAATATTACTCTGTTATGAAGTTTAATAGATAAATTGATGTTTGTAATCTATCGCCCCTTACACCCCTTTCTTGTTTTTATTTTTCTTCTTTCCTCTAGGTTTTTGTTTACCCTTAAGGTTGAATATCTGAATAATATGAACATAAAATGAATAAATTGGCCAGAGGTACTAGTAGTACCTTGCAAAACCATAGGTAGATACAAAGACATCTGTCTCATTTGGTTCATCACCTAATTATATGTAGCCCTTTCCACAGAGTCAATCACACAATCAACATGCAGTCCTAGTTTCGGTTTGGTGGGATTTGTTTCTTCCCTCATTGCATTGGGAAAATTTTGTTATAACTTACAGCAATACTGAGAAGGGGGGGTGAATCATTATTATATCAGTTTTCTTAATTTTCTTTTCTTTTATAAAAATCAAAGTTGTTTAGAAGTGCTTACTTAATTAGTAGTACATGCAAAACACAAAACAAAACACATAAAACACATGACAGCATAAATTTTACAGGGAAACCTAATGTAGGAGAAAACAACAGAACCTCTTTCTTCATATTCTTCTGCATGCACCAACTTACAATTTACAATTTTTCAGCTTGACAGACACCCACCTGTCGCAAATGAGGACACCAATCCTCTCAGGCACCAACATGGGTCACAAATAATAAGGAAACCAATCCTCTTGGGCACCAACCTGACACAAATGAGGACACCAATCCTCTCAAGCACCAATCTATCGCAAAAAATGAGGACACGAATCCTCTTAGGTACCAACCTATCCCAAAAAATGAGGACACCAATCCTCTTAAGCACCAACCTGTCGAAAAAAATGAGGATACCAATCCTCTCAGGAACAAACCTATCGCAGATAATGAGAATACCAATCCTATGTGAGCTTCAACTCACCCTAGAACCACCCTACCACCCTGAATTCTGTTTAAAAATGTTCTTATACAACTAGAACTTTCTCTACAAAAATTAATCGTATAGTTTCATTGAACAGTTACATGTCCTTTTTCTTCTCTTTTCATCCACAAAAATATAAAACAAAGTGCATCCTTATTTATAGTGTTTTTGATTGAGTTCCCCTTCCTATATGTGGATGCATAAAAGTTACATTATAGACAAATTTTGACAATATCAAACTTCTTTCAGTTACACTTATGTCTAAATAAAGTATGTGAACGCATGACAGTTACATTGTGGACATATTTTGACCAAATCAAAGCCCAATTAGCTATATGTGGACAAAATTTTGTTCCAGACATTTTGACTAACTCAAATGGACCAAATATTTATTGTTTTACCAAATTATTCATTATCGCAGTAATTGACATTCTAGTTTACAAAGCATCTAAGGGTGTAAGATACAGATCACAAGTAGTCAACCTGTTTCACTTGCCTTGCATCATACTCACCCATTCGCCCACCAAATTATGATC
Organism: Picea engelmannii; assembly: GCA_009831015.1. Classification (NCBI taxonomy): domain Eukaryota; kingdom Viridiplantae; phylum Streptophyta; class Pinopsida; order Pinales; family Pinaceae; genus Picea; species Picea engelmannii. The sequence goes on from ML781051.1 coordinate 1,279,527, forward strand.
TTTCCCTGGTGACTCCAAATTTTCACTCGTCCTGTCGTAGTTCACTCTATCGCTTGTCGCTTTCCTCAAGGCACCTTGTGGTATTTTCACATCCGTCATTGCATTGTAGCACAAACATTTGTTGATTCACTCCACAATCAAGGAAAAGGTAATTTGTCACAGTCTACTTTACTTATGAAATATGTCGTAGGTCATCCTCATGTTCTGCACACACACTCTTGGAAGACTCAATCACTTCCATGATTTATTTTGTGTCATTGATCCTTTCATCTTTCAATCCTTCTGCGCACTTTTGTTTTCAACCTTTCATGATTTATTATAAAAGTTTTTTTCATGTGAATATGCGATAGTATAGTAGAAAGAATCCTTCTACGCACTTCCTCTTCATGTGCACCAACTTTGCACCATATTGTCTATGTGTTATGTTGACATCAATGACAACATATTCTCATTAACTCCTCCTTTTTCATTGATGGAAACTCTATTGTTGAGTTTCTCCCCCTGTTAGTGTGTTCCTCTGGCATTCAATACCTCTTGTTGTATGCTCCTCTTTGTTACAGTTCTATTTTTCTCCCCCTTTGACATCAATAGAAAAGGGATATTCCCTATTAAATATGCACTTCCTAAGAGTGACTCCCCCTATCTAAATGTTGTATTTCCTACTGCTCAATTTCTTGCATTTCTCCCCCTGAATTTGAACATGTAAATGTGTTGAACCTTCACAGAATAGATCTAGCTAGAAAATACCAGACACAATTGCAGAGAGAAATTGAGAAAGAAGAAGCAAGAGAGAAATAATGGAAGAATTCTCATTAACCTTAATGAATAATAAATAATTTACACATGATATACTCTGTATAAATTAACCAATGTGCACTAGAGGAGAATAAAATGTGCCATAGTGGTGGTATAGAGTGATCTGGACACACACCAGCAGTTACGATAGTAAACTGCCACCTATTCTAGTCTCTCAAATAGTTACGGGAGTGAATTTCCACCTAGCTGAGTTAACTAGTCTTCAGTTAGCTGACTGAAACAAAGTGAAGTGGGGAGGAGATCGGGGAATCATGGGTAATGTGCTAGTCTGGTGATGATACCAAGTCTAATGCGCATTATTATGGTGATAATCCCATTGTTGCATGGTGACAAAACCAATGCAACATCTAGACTCCACTCAACTAGTCAAACTGAAGTAAAAACTAAAGAGAATATTCTCCCTAGAGGAATATTCTTCCTAAAATATAGGAGACTTTTGATGAGCGTTTATGACACACTGTCAACTCTAAGGGAATAGTTCGGTCCAAGGTTGTCTAAATAACCCAAGCCGTTTGGAATAACTACCCCAGACGGGTTTATCGGCTTTGTTAGCCGATAAAGGGATCTAATCTAAACTACGAAAATAAAATTACTAACTATGGATTAATTAAGATCTACTATATACATTCACTATTCTCACTTTTATATACAACATCTACAAATAAACAGGTGCAATATTTATGAGAAACCTTGAAAACTAAGGTTGTACAAGATAATTGAATCTCGGGAAAAATTAAATAGATCTAGAACATACAACTAATCTAATTTTAACCTTCAAACTAAAAAAGGAAAATACATGAATGTAAATAATAATGTTTTAACTTAAATAAAGAAATTATTTAAGCTTAAATGTTAATTTACGTTTACAAAATATAAATCAAAACAAAAAGAAAATCATTAACCTATAATTGGCCAGTATTTAAAGAGAACTTTTGGTTGTGCCTTCCTGTATAACGTTGCTCCAACAACCTATTTGTTAAGAGAAATCTATAGCAGAAGGTTGTATAATTCTAATATTGTGACAGTGTAAGGATAAAAATCACTTTGACTAACAATTTAAATCTTATTTAAAATGCAGAAAGAACAACTTTCAAATCATGATTCTTAGTGGAGATATAATGGACTAATCGACAATAAGAAAAATCTCAATTGAACAATTATATATTTACAAATCCAAATTACATGAATAAACTCAATATAATACAATATTTGTATCAAAATAATATAATCACCAAGACCAAGATAATTGAGATAATAGATTGTTAAATATTGACAAAATTAATACATAAATGATAGCAATTAATCATGTATTGTGTTATCACATGAAGTTGTCAAGGGTCACATCTAGTGGTTGTTAATACCCAATTTTGCACCCATGTTATGTCTCTCTCTTTTTTGCATACCATTCCTAGTTTTTTTCCCCTTCTGGTTGATATAGTTGATTTCCCTTTTCGATCAAATGACTTGGTTTTCCTTAGTGTCTTGCTTGACTGATTCTCGGCTCAAGGTTTTTTTGTTTTCTTTAATGGATGAACACATATCGTGATTTTGGTCCAAATTACTGGTCAACTTGTTGTCCATTGATTAAGCTCACAACAGGTCGTCCAAATCCTTTGTTTGCACAGGTAACATCCATGAGCACAAAACACAACATTCAGAGCAGTTCATTTCAGGCTTAAAACAAAATCAAGTGGACAGGCTCAATTTTCAACGGCGGAAATCTCATGAACAGTTCAAATCAGCGGTTCTCGGACAGTCGAGTTTTCAAAGTCGCGTGGGGATTAACATCTGGACAGAGGTCCCGAAGAGCCAAAGTCTGAACTCCCAAAATAATTGTGGACCATTGATTTCAAACCAACAAGGACTCGATGATCTTGGCAGCAACATCACCAGAAGAGCTGAAGTCCTGAAGCCCCGAAGTAACAAGAGGCTACCACGTCAACCAAAAAAAGGCTACTTCAAGATGTTTCCATATAAAAATCCTGAAGTCCTGAAGTAAATATGAGCCATTGAGGGCTGAGGACATGCGTCGGCATATCCCACACTTCAAAAATTCAGCAGTTCAGAGGATTGTGCGAAAAAACAGAAGAAAACTCTCGAAGCCTGAACTCCCAAAGTGAATCTCATCCATCCAAAACAAGAGGACATGGGGAGGCAGATCTCTCACTTCGGAGATACGGCACTCTAAAGGATTGTAGGAGCTATGCACTAAAAAGGCTCGAAGCCCAAAATCCCAAAGTAGTTATGGACTATTGACCTCAAATAAACAAGAGCCGTTGATTTTTGCAGCAGTATCACTTGAAGGCCCGAAGTCCCGAAGTAACATCCGACTGACACGTCGTTGCGGTTCCAACCACTCCACGAGTGTTTTTCAACTCAACACATGGTATCCATCTAACGTCGACACATGGCACTCATTTCAATCATTTTAGACATGTCTTCAGCCTATTTTCGAGTGACACATGTTGCCCCTCCGTCCACGATATGTCATCATAGACGTCACTTGCGGGAGATCATCCTCCGAGAAGTGTTCGTGTTCAAGCGCTAATATTAGTGCCATCTCCATGTGGGGTTTTAATGGATCCTAGAATTGGTGGGTGGATAAACTTTAGCAGTGGCCCTAAATTTAGCAGGTGCACCCAAATCATAGATCGTGACCAGATCAATGGCCACATCTCATTACAAGGACGTAACATGCTCGAATGTTAAAATTATTGAGCGGTCCCGCAATTGAAACCATGGTATAGCGGAAGAGCTACGTGGTGAAAGGTGGTGAATTGCAAGCTCAAAATCAGTGTGAATCCAAACCGCCTTTGATGGCCCCACAATCACGTGCTTATATAAAAACAAATTCGAGAGCAGCATGTGGCCACCCCCAAGGCATTAAACCTCACCAAGATCTTGAGGACAGATCAATTAAGAAAAGAGGGACTAGTAGTTGAAGCCTCAGCTCAGTCCATAAATAGGAAACTTAGAATCTATGGTCAAGGAGACAGGACTGTCAGCCCGAGGTACCACGATGGACAATTTCTTCTTATAGGCCCATACTGATCTGAGATTGAGTCTGATAAGAGGAAACACACACATTCTAACAGAAGGATGCACATACGTAAATCTTTGAATGGGATGGCCAGATCACACTCCTGGCAGTTGTGGACTGATCTGAGTATAAATAGATCAGTTCGAAATTTTGTTATGGTCGTTAACTGGTTGAGAAAAACTCCCTATTTTGTAATATTTTGATAACAGAGTTGTTCTATGTTTTTGTATGAGACCTGAGACTTTCGCATTAATAGAATTCAGTTTCTTTCATCATCTTGTTTAATCTATATTGAAACACTCATGCATGGATGATCCGGACAAGGGTTGTAGTCGTATTGTAATGTAGGTTTGATAATAATACTGTTGTGACTAGTTTTAGTATTTTCTTTGTTACCTTGTTTCTTCTTATGCTGTTGTTGTGATATATTTCAGTGTTTGAAACTTAAGTTCAAGAGTGCTCTTGTGCCTGAGTTTTTCTTCACCAAGCCGCTTGAAGGTCGGATGCCCATGGAATACTTGTCCACCTTTCTCACTAATTCTTCCTTCTGCTCACCTTTAAACTTAAACCACTGACTGAAGTTAATAAGGACCTCATTTCCCTATGCATTGCTTGTCCAGTTTCTATGTTAAAATGTTCTCATAGTGATCTTTGTCCACTTTACTTCCATTCATAAACCTACCTCCACAAACATTTTGATATGTATTGAGCTTATCCTCTTGCAATCTTAGGGTGACTCTCAGTGATAAAATTCTTGGCGTCATTGTTGGGGAACAAATTGAATATATTTCCCTAGGATTGAACGACAAAGAAATTTTGATTCTAAAGGTGCATCAAAAATCAATACCTTGAAGATTGAAACTTGCACCTCCCGACTCCATTGTTTTAGTTGTGGATTCCAAAGGCAGAAACATGAGGTGTACTCCATAGATGCCTCTGGAAACACCTGAAGCTGACCTAGAAAAGATTATCAAGAAAGGAAAGACCTCTCAAGAAGGATTTTCAACTACTGTACCAGGTGATTCTGGTAATTTACATGATTCTTCTTTTAAAACTCCAGTAGTTGTATCTAATTCTCCTTTTATACCATCTGCCTAAGTTTCTAGAAGTTTAGATTTTGAAAGCTTTCATGTTGAAATTCCACCTTCTAGTCTTCATTTGGAAGGAGAAAGTTTTGAAACCCTTGTTTCCCCTAATATTGTAAAGTGGTTAAACCCAGGAACTTAGAATATTTTCCCACTTTAGGTTTTCCTACTCCTCTTCCTATTAAAGTTGTTGTAACTAAAGAGGGGAAAACTTATTTCCCTTTGAACCCTATACAATTCTCCTCCAACACTCAACCCCTTCCCCCTAGAAACAGAGTTGCATTCCTACCTGTACAAACCCCATCTCCCCTTTGTTCTCCTACAGTTCACATCCCAATGGCAGGTGAAAATCTTCCTAGAAATAGGATGGATGACATAGTGGCTTCTAGATATGCCCCTCTTGTTTTACCTCAACCTATGAATTCTCTCCCAGTTGGAGACTACCTTAAGTACATGCCTAAGTTCACAGGGGAGGAAGACATAATTGCAGAAGAACATCTTTCAACTTTTTATAGTTATGCAGATAATCTTAACATTGAAAATGAAGATGTGTGGATGGGAGTTTTTGTACAGAGCCTTGATGGTGAGGATAGGAAATCGTTTAGGGGTTTGACTCCTGGATATATTGATGGGATTGAAGCTCTGGATGATTCATTCTTGAGACATTGGGGTGATAAAAAATATTTTCTTTATTATATTACAGAATTTGGGTTACTTAAGAGGAAAGAGGGGGAATTTTTTTCAAACTTCTCAAAGATTTAATAAAATTTACAATAAGATTTGCACCGAAATAAAGCCTACAAAAACCTCTGCCAATATTACTTATGTCAATGCTTTTGACCCAAATTTTTGCCTCTTGTTGAGAGAAAGAAGAGATACCTCTTTAGCTCATATGCAAGATGCATCCCTTGAAGTAGAGTCTAATATATTGGCAGCTAACAAACTTAGGAGTAAAGTCGATAGAGACAGAATAAAAGGTAGGTTTGAAGCTTCAACCTCTGATTCCTCTGCTGACCACCCTCAAGTGGATGAGTTGACAAAACTGGTAAAATCATTCTTTGCATAAATGGATAAATTGAAATTTGAAGGAAATCAGAGCTACAGGAACACCCAGAATGCTGATAATAGGGGTAATTTCAGAAGACCCAATAATTCCCCTCAGATAATCCAAAGAGATCAAAGAAATAGGGATAGGGATGATCAAAAAATCCAAGCCCCTCTCCAAAATAACCTTGTTATTGAGGAAGAAGGAGAGGAGGAAGGAGTTGGCCCTGAAATCCATTGTCTTGGTGACACTTCTTCATCTCCTCATTTAACCCAATCTGCATATGAATATTCTCTCATGGATAGCCAACTAAACGAACTAAGCAAAGGGGAAAGGACCAGTGGCAATCCAAATAGATACAACCTAAGGTCAAAGAAGAAAGAGGGGAAGCCTAACATTTCTGATCAGCCTACTAGAGCAGAGAATCATGCTAAGAGTGTGGCAGCTAGCAGCAAAGAAAAAGAAGCACAAAACCCCCAGACAGTGGTTAAGATCCCTACCCCAGAAGTTAAGGAGATTTTGAAGCCTCCCTCCTCTTTTAGATTTTAGAATGAGATTCAAAAGATTAAAATCCATGTACCTTTTTTAGAGCTAGTTAAGAATGAGAATTTCAAAAGGTACCTTTCCAAAATGTTGCAGCTTGAACCTCATCTCATCCCATGGACTTAGTCAACCTCCAAGATGAAAAACTAGTTGTCATACTAGGGCCTTTGGTAGAGGATAGGTATGACTCCTCCCCTCGTTTATATACCTCATTGAACATTCATGATAAAGTGTTTCACAATTGCTTGATGGATTTAGGGGCATCTCACAACCTCATTCCTAAGACTGTCATGGATGAGCTTGGGTTGGATGTTACAAAAACCTACCATGACTTGTACTCATTTGATTCCAAGAAGGTGAAGTGTCTTGGGGTTATCAAGGACCTGGTTGTTTCCCTATTCCAATTTCCAATGAAAAGTGTGGTCATGGATATTGTAGTGGCTAATGTCCCCCCTAAGTTCAGAATTTTTTTGTCTAGATATTAGATCAAAATACTAGGGGAAACTTTGCATATGATTATTTCATATGCCACCATTCATGTGTTTAGGGAAGAACATAGAAGGCTTTATAGGGAAGCACAACTTGCTTACATTATCAGTGATGGATTAAATCCTACCAACCACCCCATTTTTGCAGTTGATACTAATTTAAGAACCAATATGTTACAGCTCATTGATGCTCCTCAAACACCTATTGAAATTAGAAAGCAACCTAGCACCTCTTGTGAAGATCCTCTTCCCAATACCTTTGTTTGGAAGATGTTATTTGATGGAGCCTCTTCTAAGGAGAATGTTGGTGTTGGGATAGTCTTTATTTCTCCTGCCCAAGAGACCATATCCCTGTCTTACAAACTTGAATTTGAAACAACAAACAATGTGGCAGAATACGAGGCTCTTGTTTTGGGTTTGGGGGCTGCTAAAGACATGAATATTGAAGAGCTAGTAGTGTTTGGAGATGTTGAGTTGATTGTTCATCAAGTCATAAATCGGTATCAGGATAAGCACCCCAAGTTAATGGCCTACAAAAATGAAGCCTGGGATATGGTTGATGGTTTCTTCTTGGATTTTAATATCTCATTTGTTTCGAGAGAGGAGAACACTATGGCAGATTCATTGGTTGTTTCAACAAGTAATTTCAGGGCTCCTTTTCCCCCCAAACTCAAGTATGATGTGGAAGTAAAATATAGACCGTTTATACATGACAATGTCAAACATTGGAAGGTTTTTGAGGATGATCTTCAGATAATAATATTTCTTGAGTATGGATGAATTTTTTGCTTCACATATTGTTCAAGATTAGGATATTGAAGAAAACCCCCATGCTGATATTTTTCTGAATAAAATTGTTGACCATCATATTGTTCAGTTACCCAGTAACCATATTCCAAAGGGACTTGTCCCCTTGGAGAGATAGTTTGACAGAAAGTATGTTGTTGTGAAGGTTAAAGGTTCAACTAAAAATGTTGATGTGACTGAATGCAAGTTAGGAACAGAGGATGATCCAAAATATGTCAAATTGTCTAGCAGTTTGTCGAAGGAACAAAGGGTTGAGTATATCAATATTTTTAAAAAAATTGCAGATGTGTTTGCATGGAAATATGAAGATCTAAGTACATATGACACAAACATTATTGAGCATATGATCTGTTTGAAAGAAGAGACCAAGCCATTTAGGCAGAAACTCAGACAGATAAATCCCATGATGCTGCCTATTATGGAAAAAGAAGTGAAAAATTTGTTGGATGCCCAGATCATTATTCCTTTGAGATATTCAGAATGGGTGGCTAACTTGGTGCCCATGAGGAAGAAAAATGGGGAAATCAAGTTATGTGTTGATTTCAGAAATTTGAACATGAGCTCCAAAAAAGATAACTACCCCTTGCCAAAAATGGAGCACATTTTGTAGAGAGTGACTGGTTCATATAGGATGTCTATAATTGATGGATTCTCTGGCTACAATCAGATCTCTTTCCTTCCTGAAGATAGAGAGAAGACAGCCTTCACTACTCCTTGGGGCACATTCATGTCTTCTAAAATGCATTTGGATTGATGAATGCAGGAGCAACCTTCCAGCGAGCCATGGACATTGCCTTCATTGGGGAGAAAGATAAATGTGTAGTCATCTATCTGGATGAAATTATAGTGTTCTCAAAGTTTGACTAAGAGAATTGTCATCATTTGAAGAAGGTCTTCCTGAAATGCAAAAGTTTTGGTCTCTCTCTCAATCCTAAGAAGTCTTTATTTACTATGAAGGAAGGTAAATTATTGGGGCACATTGTATCAGCAGAAGGGGTAAGAATTGATCCAAACAGAGTAGAGGCCATCCAGGCCTTATCTTTTCCTAGATATAAGAAAGAGGTGCAATCTTTCTTGGGTAAGATCAATTTTCTAAGAAGATTCATCTCTAACTTTGTTGAATTAGTGAAGTACATTATAGCCATGCTTAGAAATGGAAATGAGGTGAAATGGACTACTAAGGATCGAGAATATTTTGATCAGATAAAAAATACCTTGACTGATGCACCTGTGCTGATCAACCCTGACTATTCCAATGAGTTTCTAATATTTTTCTTCGCCTCATTTAACACATTGGTTGTTGTTTTGCTACAAAAAAATATAGAAGGGTTAGAGCAGCCTATTTACTTTTTCAGCAGAGCATTGAGGGATGTAGAAATAAGATATGATATCATGGAAAAGCAGTTTTATGCTTTTTGTCAAAGCCCTCAAGGATTTCAGAGTATATGTTCTGCATTCAAATATTGTTGCATATGTCCCTTCAGCCTCAGTGAAAGAGATATTGATCCATCCTGACATAGATGGGAAGAGAAGCAAATGAATTGCTAAAATTATGGAATTTGACCTTGAAATAAATCCAACTAAATTGGTGAAAGGCCAAGGTTTAGCCAGGTTGTTGGCTGAATCAAATTGTAAATATTTGGGGGTTAATTTTATGAACATAAACTCAGAAAATCAGCAAGTTGAGATTGTTGATAAAAGATCTCATGACAGCCTGATCTTGGCAGAATGCACTTGGTATAAGGACATCATACATTTTTTGCAGAAGTTGTGGCCTCCTGATGGCTTGGACAAGAACAAGGTGAGAGATTTGAAGCTAAAAGCAATCAAATATTGTTTCATTGATAAGGTTTTGTATTAGAAAGATCCCCTAGGAGTTATTTTGAGATGTCTGGATCTACAGGAGGCCCAAAGGGCCATAACTAATTTTCATGATAGCTTATGTGGGGGGCATTATTTTTGGAGGACCACAGCTTATAAGATCCTCAGAGCTGGGTATTTTTTTACTGATGTTTGTGAAAATATTAGAGTTTGCGTCAAATGCCAAAAGTTTTTTGGAAAGCAGCAACTCAAATATTTTCCTTTGAAACTTGTGGTGGTTTCTGGACCTTTTCAACAGTAGGATCTTGACTTCATTGGATAAATCCACCCATCCTCAAGTGGTCAGCACAGGTGGATTTTGACTTCCAATGATTATTTCACCAAGTGGATAGAATCCATCCCTACGAGTTCCTCCCATAGGGTAATCATTATATTTCTTAAAGATATCATGTCCAGATTTGGTTGTCCAAGTAGGATTGTTACTAACAATGTTGCCTCCTTCAAAGCTGAACCATTGATCAAGTTCTGTGAATAGTATGGTATTTCATTAGTCCATTCTACTCCTTACTACCCCTAAGGAAATGGTTTGGCAGGGTCTTCTAACAAGAGCCTCATAAATATCATTAATAAATTGTTATAAGACAACAAGAAAGCATGGGACTCAAAACCGAAATTTTCCTTATGGGATGATAGAGTTACAACAAAAAGGTCACTTGGTGTTTCCCCTTTTCATCTTGTGTATGGGGTTAAGGCTATTTTTCCTACTCATCTTGTCTTGCCTATGGTAAAATTTCTTCAGGACTACCAAGGAGAACCTAATGATATGGTCAGGAGGATACAACAGCTGGTAGAAGTACAGTAGACCAAGGAGTAGCTACATGATAAAGCTCAGGACCATCAGTAGAAAATAAAATGAGCCTTTGACAAGAAGGTAAGCCAAGAATACTTTTAGTTGGGAGATCTAGTGCTCAAATGAGATGCACCCAAGCAAGACAAAGGAAAACATGGTAAATTTGAGGCCTTATGGATTGGTCCTTTTAATATTTCTGAGGTATTTTCAAATAACACTTATAAATTGCAGAACTTGGAGGATTCCGAAATTTTTGGTGGGCCTGTCAATGGGCGCTTTCTGAAAATATATTTTTCCTAGGCCATGATTGGCTTTCCATGCATTGTAAATATCACTTTTATTTTATTTTTGTTTGAATAAGTGACCCCATAGCCCTAGGAGAAGACACTAAAACTACTTGTTCTTGGTAGCTCACAGGAAGCATGCCATCCCCTGTGGAGCCAATGTTATCACATGAAGTTGTCAAGGGTCACATCTAGTGGTTGTTAATACCCAAGTCTGCACCCCTACTCCATCTCTCTCTTTTCTGCATACCATTCCTAGGTTTTTCCCCTTCTGGTTGATATAGTTGATTTCCCTTTTCGATCAAGACCTGAATTTCCTTAGTGTCTTGCTTGACTGATTCTCGGCTCAAGGTTTTTTTGTTTTCTTTGAAGGATGAACACATATCATGATTTTGGTCCAAATTACTGACCAACTTGTTTGCCATTGATTAAGCTCACAGCAGGTCGTCCAAATCCTTTGTTTGCATAGATAACAGCCATGAGCACAAAGTGCAACATTCAAATTAGTTCATTTTGAGCTTAAAACACAAGCAAGCGGACATGCTCGATTTTCAACGGCAGAAATATCATGAATAGTTCATATCAATGGCTCTTGGACAATCAGGTTTTCAAATTCGCGTGGGGATTAACATCTAGATAGAGGTCCCAAAGAGCCGAAGCCCCAAATCCTGAAGTAATTGTGGATCGTTGATCTCAAACCAACAAGGACCGATGATCATGACAGCAGCATCACCAAAAGAGTTGAAGTCCCGAAGCCCCGAACTAATGAGAGGTTGCCACGTCAGCCAGAAGAAGGTTACTTTAAGAGGTTTCCATCCAAACATCTCGAAGTAAATCTGAGCCATTGAGGGTTGAGGACACACATCAGCAAATCCCACATTTTGTAAATTCAACACTTCATAGGATTGCACGAGCAAGCAAAAGAAAAATCCTGAAGCCTGAACTCCCGAAGTGAATATCAGCTGTCCAAAACAAGAGGACACGTGGAGGCATATCTCTCACTTCAGAGATACGACACTTCGGAGGATTGTAGGAGCTATGCACTCTGAAGGCCCGAAGCCCGAACTCCCAAAGTAGTTGTGGACCGTTGATCTCAAATCAACAAGAGTCGTTGATTTTTGCAGCAGTATCACCTGAAGGCCCAAAGTCCTGAAGTAACGTCTGGATGACACGTCTCTACGAGCCCAACCACTCCGCGGGTGTTTTTCAACTCAACACGTGGCATCCATCTAGCATAGACACATGACACTCATTTCAAGCATTTTTGGACATGTCTTCAACCTATTTTCGAGTGACACATGTCGCCCCTCCGTCCACGATATGTCAGCATAGTGATGTCAGGTCGTCACGTCAGTTGCGGGAGATCATCCTCCGGGAAGTGTTATTGTTCAAGTGCCAAGATTAGTGCCATCTCCATGCATGGTTTTAATGGATCCTATAATTGGTGGATGGATAAAATTTAGCGATGGCGCTAAATTTAGCAGGTGCGCCCAGATCGCAAATCGTGACCAGATCAACGGCCACGTCTCATTGCGGGAACGTAACATGCTCAAACGATAAAATTCTTGCATGGTCCCGCAATTGAAACCATGGTATTGCGAAAGAGCTATGTGGTGGAAGGTGTTTAATGGAAGGCTCAAAAGTGGTGTGAATCCAAACCGTCTTTGACGACCCCACAATCATGTGCTTATATAACAACAAATCCGAGAGAAACACGTGGCCACCCCTTAGGCGTTAAGCCTCACCCAGATCCTGAGGAGAGATCAATTAAGAAAAGAAGGACTAGTAGCTGAAGCCTCGGCTTAGTCCATAAATAGGAAACTTAGAAGCAAACAAGACTATCATCCTGAGGTACCACGATGGACGATTTCTTCTTGCAAGCCCATATTGATCCTAGATAGCATCCAACAGGAGGAAACACGCACAGTCTGACAAAAGGATGCATGGACATAAATATTTTAATGGGATGGCCATATCACACTCCTGGCAGTTGTGGACTGATGTGAGTATAAATAGATTAGTTCGAAATTTTGTTATGGTCGTCAACTGGTTGAGCAAAGCTCCATATTTTGTAATATTTTGATAACAGAGTTGTTCTTTGTTTTTGTATGAGACCTGAGACTTTCGCATTAATAGAAGTCAGTTTCTTTCATTATCTTGTTTAATCTGTATTGAAACACTCGTGCATGGAGGATCTAGATGAGGGTTGTAGTCGTATTGTAATGTATGTTTGATTATAATATTGTTGTGACAAGTTTTAGTATTTTCTTTGTTACCTTGTTTCTTCTTATGCTGAAATGCTCATGAATGGAGGATCTAGACGAGTTGTTGTAGTCGCATAGTAATGAAAGTTTAATTATTATGTTGTTGTGATATATTTCAATGTCTGAAACTTAAGTTCAAGAGTGCTCTTGTGCCTGAGTATTTCTTCACCAAGCCGCTTGAAGGTCGGATGCCCATGGCAGACTTGTCCACCTTTCTCACTATGTCTTCCTTCTGCTCACCTTTAACCTTAAACCACAGATTGAAGTTAATGAGGACCTCATTTCCCTATGCATTGCTTGTCCAATTTTTGTGTTAAAACATTCTCGTACTAAGCTTTGTCCACTTGGCCTCCATTCATAAACCTACCTCCACAAACATTTTTATGGGTACTAGGCTTATCCTCTTGCAATCTGAGGGTGAATCTCATTGCTAACATATTGATAAAACAGACTAAAGCTAATGTAAATCAATGCATAATCAATTACTCAAATAATATGAAGATATTATAATGAAAACAAAACCCTTTTACTCACAGGACAAAAGCCATTAAGAAATCTGGAATTTCATATTCTTATTCGAAAATACTCGTCCATTCTCCCAAAATTCCAACCATCTGTTACTCATTTTGAAAATAAAAAGTTTACAAAATAAATAACATACAAAAATGAATGGATAAAAATCCTCCTTTGAATTTCTTGAATCTCCATGGCTCTAAACTTTCTCATATATTTATGCCATGAATGAACAGTCTGGGCGTCACTAAAATTTCCGCCCCCTGAAATTTGTCTCGTAAAGAAACAAAAATATCTCTCAAATCGGGCATTTTTGGGGGAAAAATCATTTAGAGTAAACTAAATGGGTCCATTTTGTAGATGGGTTTTTAGTTGTTTCTTGAGACTCCTCACGGTTTGGCTGCAATCAGTTCCGCAAAATCATTTGTATGTTCTTGAACGCATTTCCAAATATTTTATGTTGTTGCTCATAAATTATTTGCAACAATCCAATGTTATATTTGGATCAATTATCTTGAATGTATTTAGATAACAAAATCAAGCCATGATCAGATCCATACAAAATATTTGATAATAGAAACCTATGAAACAAAAATAAACCAATTTGATAACTTAAATATAAAAATTGTTTATATTTTCCTTAAATATGATCTTAAAATTTTAGAATCTTCAAGTTGATACAGAGGAGAAAAATATTAATTTTGGGTTTCCACAAAATCAAACAAATGATAGATAAAAAAAAAAAAAACTATTTTGAAATGAGATGCAAAATGACAAAAGAATTTAATTAATTAAACCCACCAAATGATTTTATGAAAATGAGAAACCAACCAAGATATTATTTGATGAAGTATTGAACCCATTATTCAAAATAGTCAAACTTGATAATGAGCTAAAGACGAAAACATAATTATAATTTAAACGAAAGTAAACAGTTGATAAAAATTAATGTTTTGTTTAAATAATTAAGATTTCTATGTTCGTCTCTCCTTCATTCAAATTTGATCAAATGTGAACAAATGTCATAGAAAAGATGTGTTGCAATAATTTTTCTTCCTGTAAAATCATTGTTATTAATTCATGTTTTCAACCAAGCCATTCTCATAGAAAATAAACTCAATAAGGAAGAGGTAATAACAAACTCCCAAATTATGAAGCTCGTCCATCAACATCAAAACTCTTTAGAAAGCAAAACGAAATGGCATTTGAATTTCATGAAATTCAAACCAAACAAAAGAAAAGAATATAAACTCAAACCAACCTCAAAACAAAGCAAACCAATACCAATCCAATCAATTCAAAGAGAAACAAAAGAAGAATCCAAGTAAAATTTAGAGGGACCCTAGATGTTGATTAAAGAAAAAGAAGAGGGTTCGTGTGGGCAGCCAACAAAGACTAGATAATGACTAATAAACAAGGGAAAACCTTAGGAAAACAAATCATAGGTGTGTGTGAAGTAACTCCAACACCCCCCTTGAGCATCACTATGGTGAAAATAAATAATGGGTCCCGGCAACGAGGCCATGTTAGGTACCCAAATACAAAAGATACATTGAAAGAAAGTGAGGAAATAGGGAAAACCTCATGGGAAACCCCCCCCCCCCCATCAAGGTACAATGTATGTAAAAATAAGAATTGACAATTGCTAGGCTACTGTGTCCTTCACTCCAAGACGATTTCGCAAAGAATGGAAATTCTTCTCAGTGAAGGTCTTGGTGAAGATGGTTGTCGTTTGTTCTGCTGAATGATAGAATTGTAGTTCGATGTTGCCCTCCTGTACTAAGTCCCAGATGTAGTGCATGTGGATATCGATGTGCTTCGTCTGCTGCCTCTAAATTGGATCTCTACATAACTTTAGAGTGCTCTGGTTGTCACACCATATGGTGATCGACCGATGAAATTGAATTCTCAAATCAATGAGAAAATATTGTAGCCACATAGCCTGAATGGTTATGTTAACTACCCCTATGTACTCTGCCTCAGCTAAAGAAAGAGAAATAGAATCATGCTTCTTGCTCAACCAACAGATAGGCCCGGAACCAAGACTGAGTGAGTAACCAGATGTGGACTTGTGATCAGTGCTATCCCCAACCCACTCAAAATCAGTGAACCCGATAAGATCTAATGTAGAGTATGTTTCATAATGAATCCCAAAGGTGATGGTGCCATGTACATATAGAAGTATACGCTTTTCAACCTTCCAATGTAGCTCATGTGGCTCCTGCATAAACCTAGAAATTGCGCCAACTGCATAGGAGAGATATGGTATGGAGTGTGTGAGATACAACAAGCTCCCCACTAGTTGTTTGTACAGTGTGATGTCAACCAGTGGAGTGTCCCCGCCATCCTCAAGTTGGACTCCTGATAGGAAATGAGTTGGAGCGGACTTGCAGTCAGTCATGTGAAATATCTCAAGGAGATATCGTGCATACTTGTCCTAAGACAGTTTGATGTCTGATGCACCCTGACTGACCTTGATTCCTGTTATCACTCTGTAAATTTCCTAGAGGTTGAAAAGAGGAAATACACAAAGGTAACCTTAACCAACCGCTTTTAAAGCTGGGATCTAGCCCTTCCAGCTTCAGAGAGGGACCTCTCTATATAATTTAGCTTTGTTTGAATTAAGATATTAGGCTAGTTAGAGGCATGAGTTTCGTTTTGTAGTGAAGGATTTTTTAAAATAGGTTGAGATAAATCACACATCTATTGGGCTATGGGGTCTGTGCTTAATGAAAACTGAGATGCAACCAGAAATGCTGAAGAAATCTTTCACAAGGCGAGATGACACACC
>ML781051.1:1300400-1318133 GCA_009831015.1 Picea engelmannii
CCCCCCCCCCCCGTCGTTAAAGGCAGAACGGAGGGGGGGGGTCCGGAATTCAATTTGGACCGTAGATTAGCGCGCCTCCCCCTGAACCGTTCAGATCTGCTCAAAGGTTATCGCTGATTTCGGAACCCCCTACCTCTGTTAAAGGTAGAAAGCTATCGGGGTCCGGAATGCAATAAAGGCCGTTGATGTGGGCGCTGCGATCTGGGCCCTTGAAAAGTGAATGAGCCATATGTAGGGGGTGGGAAAAATCACATGCGGGAAAAACTTAGGATAAGGGCAATTTCAGGGGTTTTTCTTTTGAATTTCCTCACACACATCACCAAGGGGAACATCAATTTATTTATATTTAGGCACAGGAGTCAAGGGGTAACATGTTCGTCAATCTGGCTTTGTTTGGAAAGGGGGGCAAGGTAATTACTTATGTCCTATCCTACTGTCACAAGGCAATTGACCCAGATTAAATAGTTGGGTCAAGATTTTATTCTTTCTAGGGGCTATCCGATCAGGGTTAGATGGTCTGATCAGATTTATTCACTAGTCCTAACCTAGGGGATACCTGATCAAGATTAGACAGTATGATCAGATGCATTCACTAGTCTATCAACATTGGAAATTCAAAAGAACTTGGTCATGCTTGAAAGGTATGACCAAGTTGCTATTATTGCATGGGGCCTTTATTTCAAATCTTTTTGCCCTCTTTTCTTTTCTTTTCTTTTTCTTTTCTTTTTTCTTTTCTTTTCACAAATAATTTGAAGGATGAAATATCATTTGTGAACCAGATCACCAGATATAGATAATATCCCAGTCATAAGATGATTCCCATAAATTATGGGGTGATAACAATTCCAAGGAAGAAGTGTAGTGGACCCATATCCGTCATCAAGAACCTGTCATGTAGAATCTTCTTGACTACAGCAATCATTGAAGTCAAGCAACCGGTGATCAGAAAATCATCAACATACAGAACT
The DNA here is from genome assembly GCA_009831015.1 of Picea engelmannii. Taxonomy (NCBI): domain Eukaryota; kingdom Viridiplantae; phylum Streptophyta; class Pinopsida; order Pinales; family Pinaceae; genus Picea; species Picea engelmannii. The sequence goes on from ML781051.1 coordinate 1,301,369, forward strand.
AAGAGTAAAATTGAATCATTTGCCTGAGCATGTAGACATTCAGGTCTGATTTACAACATACAAAGTTTTGTGACAGCATGTAAGAGTCCACCTTGGCATACCATGCCCTCAGAGCCTGCTTGAGGCCATAAAGAGTTTTCTTCAGTCGACAGACCAAAGAGGAATCATGCATAAATCCCTGGGGCTACTCCATATAAATCTCCTTAGAGAAATCACCATGAATAAATGCATTATTCACGTCCATATGGTGAGCTTCCTATCCCTTGGTTGTCGAAATGGAAAGTGTCAAACGTATGGAATCCATCTTTGCTACCGAAGCAAAGGTCTCATCATGGTCAATGTCATGCACCTGTTGAAAGCCTTTGGAAACAAGCATGGATTTGTATCTGCTAATATGTCCATCTGTTGCACTCTTGGTCCTGTAGACCCATCTGCATCTAACAAGTTTCCTTCCAGAAGGAAGAGGAACCATATCCCAAGTCTAGTTCTCGAGGAAGGAGTTGTACTCCTCCTGCATAGCAAATTCTCAAAAGGGATTTCCAGCAGCCTCGCCATAAGACTGTGGATCTGAAGACTAAACCAAGAAAATATTCTTGGATGACAATGGTTCAATGGCAGTGAGTGCAATAGGAGGCTCCTCGAAATCAGATCAAGTCCTCCTAGTATTGGTTGGATCACCAACAAGAGCCCCGACATCCTGAAGAGTAGTTTGTTCCCACTTGGGCCTTTATTATGGCTCTGCATCTACATCTGAATGCTCTGACTCTGCATATGATTGTACTGACTCTGTATCTAGATCATCTAAATCCTTTAAATCATAACTCTCATCTAAAGAAGAGTCGCCATGTCCATGCTCATCATCTCGGACAGGTGGAAGAATGAAGGTGTATGCATGCAACTGTTGAGGTACATGCGAGACTTTTCTCGAATTGGACACTATGCTCAATGACGAGTCAGTCTGAGGAAATATCAGTAAGCTTGTAACCCTTCACATCGTCGGGGTATCCAACAAAGATACACTATGTGCTATGTGGATCAAGTGTGTTCCTCTTTTCAGAGGGAATCTAGACCCAAGGACGTGAACCGAAAATACGAAAGTGGGTCACTTTCGGTTTGAGGTTGCTCCAAGCATCATAGGCGATCTTATCCTTGACAGATCTATGGGGAGATATGTTTTGGATGTAGGTTGCACAATTAAGCGCTTCGACCCATATTATATGTGGTATTGACTTTGCATGTAACATGCAAGATGCCATCTCTTTTAGAGATATGTTTTTCCTCTCAACAACTTCGTTTTGTTGCGGAGTATAGGGAACTGTGTGTTGCAACTGGATCTTTGTCTCATGACAAAGATTTTGGATCTCATGATTGACATACTCTCCCTCATTATCAGTTCGGAGGACTTTGATTTTATTTCCTGACTATGTCTCAACCAGGGCTTTGAAATATTTGAGGTGTTGAAAGACCTCTGATTTTTTCCTGAGAAAGTAAATCCATGTGAAACGTGAGAAATAATCAACAAAAATGAGAACATACCTCAATTTGTTGATAGATGGATGCGGAAAAGGGCCCATGAGGTCACTATGGATTAGATCTTAAGGAGAGGAAGCTCTCTGAGTCTTTCCTTTGTCGAATTTCTCTTCAGGGTGTTTTCCAAGAACACATCTCTCATAGATTCCTTTGGAGAAATGGATGTCTGATAGACCATCAACTAATATTTGCTTGCTAAATTGTTGCATATATATGAAATTTAAATTCCCAAACCTTTTGTTCCATATCCTACTGCTTTCATCAGCATGGGTAAGCAGTAAAGCAGAATCTGGTTCAATAAATTCAGAAAATGTATACAATCTAGAGTGATGATTTAACTCATTGATAGCAACCCTGGAATTGATTTCCATGTCATATATGTCCACTGCATCAAGTGTGAATATGACTTTATTTCCGGTGCCGGAATTTTTCATCTGATACACGGAGAGAATATTGACAAAAAGTTTGGGAACTTGCAACACATTCTCGAAGGTTTCGTTGGTGAGTTCAATCATTCCTTTGTCGATGACCTCAACTGGAGAGTTTTTCCCCATCAGAATAGGAGAAACATTGCATGCATCCAATGAAGAATAGACTTCTTTTGTGGCAGCGATGTGATGTGATGCTCCTGAATCTACGATCCAAGCATCAAGAGAGGAGTTGATGGCAATCAATGCATGGCTAGAATTGTCTTTCTTGGGATTCTGATCTTTTGGCTTCTTCTTCTTGGCACCCTCGAGGATGTGATCTCCAAGGTTGTTTTGTTGAAATATTTGAGTCATTAGATCTATTTGTTTATGCATGCATGTGAATTATGGATGGAATCCTTTATGATAGTATGTGCATTTCTCCCCTTTTCTTCCTTTTCCACCTTTGGATCTGGAGGCATCGGTGAAGGGTTTTGAGTACCCTTCCTTCTTCAGATTTGCATGAGATTTCCTTTTATATTTATCTTTATATTTCTGATATTTATGGTTGCGGCCATCTTTCACAGTAAGTGCATGCACCTTTGGGCCTTTTATTCTTCCCATGTTGATGAGTTTGGTTTGCTCTTGTGTCAAGGATTTGATAAATTCCTCAAGAGAAGGAATCTTCTAGGTGGCTCCAGAGGTGAATTTGACTTAATGGAATGTGGATACGAACACAGAGAATTCAGGACCAAGTTTGGAGAGAATGGTGAGAACCATTTGTTTCTCCTCCTTAGATTTATCAACCCCGCAAGCTTTGAGTTGCAACAATAAATCCTTGTATTTTGTAAATAAATCTTGGATATTGTCGAAGATTTTTGGATCCAATGTGAGAAATTTCACCTCGATAATGTGTCCCCTCGTCTCATCATGTTTTCCAAAGAGCCCTTCCAAGGTGGTTCAAGCTTCATTGGGGACTTTACACAAAGATATGTGAAAAAGGAGATCGAGAGAGATGAGACTAAAAATTGTTTTAAATGCTTCATCCATTTGATTTAGATACTTGGATTTTTCTATGGTTGATGTCAATTTTGTCTATGTATTCAAGTTTAACCCATACAATCCTCTGGTTCAGAGATGCATGATTATTCTCTCCTTCCATGCAAATTAATTGTAAGGTGTAAGAATGAATTATTTTAGGAATTCCATTTTTTTGTTGTCTTGAATCTTTGGTACCTGCAAAAATAATTTGGTGTAGATTTGTTTAGCAGTCTGTCGGCTCCGATACCATGTAAATGTGTTGAACCTGCACAAAATGTATCTAGCTAAAAAATACCACACACATTTGCAGAGAGAAATTGAGAAAGAAGAAGCAAGAGAGAAAGAATAGAAGAATTTTCATTAACCGTAATGAATAATGAATAATTTACACATGACATACTTTGTATAACTCAACCAATGCGCACTAGAGGAGAATCCAATGCCCATAGCGGTGGTATAGAGTGATCTGAACACACACCATCAGTTATGGGAATAAACTACCACCTACTCTAGTCTCTCAGGAAGTAACAGGAGTAAACTGCCACCTAGTTCAGTTAACTAGTCTACCAGTCTTCAGTTAACTGACTGAAACATAGTGAATTGAGGAGGATATCATGGAATCATGGGTAATGCGCTAGTCTGATGATGATACCAAGGCTAATGCGCATTAGCTGGTGATGATCCCAATGTTGCATGGTGACAAAACCAATGCAGCATCTAGACTCCACTCAACTAGTCAAACTGAAGTGAAAAGTGAAGAGAATATTCTCTCTAGAGGAATATTCTTCCTAAAATATAAGAGACTGGATAATGACTAATAAACAAGCAAAAACCTTAGGAAAAAGAAATCCTAGGTGGTTGTGAACTCCAACATAACAGGTCTTTCAACACCCTCTCACATGTCATGAAGGTTATGTTGCTTAATGAGGAGTGGGAAGGACTCCCAACTTATATATGAGGTACTCAAAGGAGTCCCTAGGTAATGTCTTGGTAAATATATATGCAATATTCTCTTTGGAAGGAACACATTATATTTTAACTACCTGACCCTAAACCTGCTCTTTGAGAAAGTGATACTTGATGGGTATATGCTTAGTTTTAGAGTGTTGAACATGATTTTTAGATAGATTAATAGCACTTGTATTGTCACACATGATGGAAATAGGTTGATCACAAGGAACTTGAATATCCTTGAGATTGGTCTTTATCCACAATACTTGTGTAAAACAGGATGTTGCAGTTATATACTCTGCTTCAACTATAGAAATGGAAATGGAAGTTTGTTTCTTGTTGAGCCAGGATATGAAACAACTACCAAGGAAGAATGCACCTCCACTAGTGATTTTTATATCATCAATACTTCATTCCCAATATGCATATGTATAATCTCTTAGAACGAGGTCTGTGTTTTTTAGATACCATAATCCATAAGCAATAGTGCTTTACAAGTACATGAATATTATTTTGACTGCAAGAACATGAGTTTCCTTGGGATTGGACTGAAACCTGCCTACCAAACCAACAACTTGCATGATGTCAAGCCTTGAAGCTATGATATAAAGTAAACTTCCTATCATGGACATGTACATGGTTTGATCTATTTCTGGAGCATCATCATCTTTGCTAAGTTTGCAACTGGTAGTCATGGGAGTGCTTATTGGTGTGCAGTTTTCCATGCCAAACTTCTTCAATATTTTACATGGACATCTCAAACTCTTGTTGCATTGCGGCTACAAACTTTTTACTCATTAGTTCAATGTTACTACCAAAAATAATATCATCAACATATACTACAATAATTAACAGGGCATTACCTTCAGCCTTGATATATAAGTTGTTATCAAGTGTTCTCTTTTTAAAACCTTGATGGTGCAGATATCTTTCGATTCTGTAATACCAAGTTCTTGGAGCTTGTTTTATCCCATACATGGATTTATTTAATCAACATACATAATCATTTTTGTCAGTTAGCAGAAAACCTTATGGTTGCTCCACATAAACTCCTACCTCAAAGTCACCATTCAAAAATGCTGATTTGACATCTATCTGGTAGAATTTGAATTTTCTATAGCATCCAAATGCCAAAAACATCTTGATAGCTTCAATTATTGCAATAGAGAAAAAAAATTCTTCAAATTCCACTCCTTTGACTTGAGCATACCCTTTGCATACCAATCTTGCCTTGTTTCTAGCTATCTATCCATCTTCATTTAACTTGTTTCTGTATACCCATTTAGTGCCAATTACATTCTTGTTATTTAGTCTTGGAACAAAATCTCGTGTCTTGTTTTTATCTATTTGGTCTAGTTCTTCATTCATGGCTTTGACCCAATGGTCATCCCGAATTGCTTGTGAAAGTTTTGGGGGTTCACTCATGGATAACAAGGAAAAAATTACAGATCTATATGTATTTACAAGTTTTCTTCTAGTTTGTACACCTGCTTCCTTATTTCCAAGAATATGATTGTTTGGATGATGTTTTTTAACATACCTTTATGGGGTATTTGGTTGTAATTTCTCCATCCTCTCTTCTTCCTCGAAATCTTTTTGTTCTTGATAATCATGCATTCCATACTCTTATGGTTCATTTATGATTGGTTCATCATAGGAATTATCATGGTGCCAGTGTCGGCCACTCATCTACCTTTACATCTATACTTTCAACTATTTTGTGGAGTCTTTTGTTGTAGCACTTGTATCCTTTACTTATGGAGGAGTATCATAAAAAAAGTACCTTCATTAGCTCTAGAATCAAACTTACCTAAGCTATCTTCATAAGGGGTTTTATCATTGTTTAATCTTATGTGTGTTTTATTGAGAATGTTAACAATAGTTTGAACATCTTCTAACCAAAAGGATTTAGGTACTTCTGATTCATCAAACATGGCCCTGGCCATTTCCTGAACTATAATGTTCATCCTTTCTACTACTCCATTCTGTTGAGGGGTTCTGGAAATATCAAATTGTCTCTTGATCCCATGCTTTTCACAATAAATGTTGAATTCATCATATGTGAATTATCCTCCTCTGTCTAATCTTAGGCACTTTATTTTTAAATCCATTTCATTTTCTACATGTGCTTTGAATATTTTGAATTTTTCAAAAGCCTCAAATTTAACACCTAACGACCCAACCCACTAATAACTCAACCCTTCTCCAACCATTAACCCACTAAACCTAAAACCCACTAACCCATGAGTGATCCTCTAACACACTAAAACACTAAGCTTGACAAAGCTGAACTTATAAACACTAACCAATAATTGGGCACTAACCACTTACAACCCATGAATGATCCTCTAACACACTAAAACACTAAGCTTGACAAAGCCTACCTTATAAACACTAACCAATAATTGGGCATTAACCACTTACAATCCATAACTATTAATCCACCAACCCCTAACCTCACCTAACTCTTAATAATTAGTCAACTAACCTCCCTAACCCCCATCACACTAACCAATAACCCCTAACACCTAAATAGTCACTACACCACTTACCCTAAAGCCCATACCCTATAACCCTAATTGACCTCTAACATGAGTCTAGCTACGTAGACAAAATTGAGCAAAGGTTATGTAGCACTAGACACTTGGCAATCTCCCTCAACTTGTTAATACGTATATAATAGACTAGACCAATAGAAAGCAATGGCTCGGTTAAGTCAAACTATTATTTCCCTCTAGTTGGATAACACTCCATGTGATTCCTCACTGTTGTTTGGTCAAAATCAATCCCTCCTTTTGTTATGGCCTATTGTACCCTTCAAGAAAGGAAATGATGGTAGAAATATAATAGGGACATTGGCTCCTCATGCAAACACTACTTCAAACTTCAACTTCAAGATATGTGGATAAAGACCAATTGTTCAATAAATTGTTACCTTGAAATACTTTAACACCCTTTGATTGAAAAGAATAAAAGCATTCTATTATCTAGGTTAAATTTAAAGCTTACCCATTGCTTGATGCAGAGAAATACTTGTACCTAAAACACTCCAATATTCCATGAGATTAGACAGCCAAGTGGTATTGCACTCTTTTGCTTTGGATAAACAGAACCTCTTTCCAAATGATAATGATTGTCCACTCTCTAATAACAAAATGATGAGAACATTCTTTACCAAAATCAAATCATTATTCTCATCCTTATCTACAAATGAAGAAAGGGGTATTATCATAGTAAGGTATGCTACATAATTAATCTCCATTGAATTAGGATTTCTTTGTCCAGAATGACTGACTTCCAATGGAATCAGAAATCACTACCTATTCAAAATGCCTAATCTGCTTCAAGATGTGTGGTATATTATTGCAAGGAAAACAACCAATTTACCATAATCAATCAATGTATATGTCAACACCAAAATAGAATACTACTTATAAATAAATAATTTATTATTAACACACAACTACCTATCAATATACAAGACAACACAACAATCTAGTAACTATAAATAAATAATTTATTATTAACCTTGGTTGTTAGAAAGGCTGTCCACGTCTCTTAAGGATCTTGTACCATTTAGTGCCCACCCTCCTTTTTTTGGCTATCTCCTTGTAAATTCTTTTACGATATTTACCACTTTTTCAAATCACCCCAGGCACTGTGTTTTAGTACAATGCCACTAAACCACTCGTCACAAATGAAGATTATTCCATTTTATTTAGCGATGAAGAAAAACAACCTAGCTTTATTATTTGAAATTAAAAGGCTTATTTTAAAAACGAAAAAATTTCTTTGCTGTTTTAAAAATCTAAATTTACTCATGAAGACGAAAACTGAAACCAATCAAAAAAAGATACTCCTATATCAAGCTTTGGAGCACTTCTTCCATTATTTTAAACAGCTCACACCGTCCCTTTGTTTGAGTTCACAAAAGCACACCATCACCTGATGTCCAAGCTTCTCAAGTCACAACATAAACAAATGTTCCTTAATTATCAAGAATAAGGGCAATATATCTGCCGAAGGTGTTTAATTATTCACAAGTGTTTACATTGTGACTAAGTAAATTCCCCTGTTGGTTGCTTCCCTGTCGACAAGATCTGTAACCTCTTTATCTGAGGCAAATTATCAGTTTCTATGATGATCTATTACAGATCACTTTCTAATTGACTAACACTACAGTTGGTCAAAACTCACTCAAAATTCAATTGCATTTAGTTGCCCACATGCATGGTACGATTAATTCTGAATACTGCCAGTTGAATTTGACATTTAGTGTCCGTTTCTAAGATTGCAAACCCCAATCTGGGTAATATGTTCACCACAGTTCAACTTTTCAATATTGCAAATATGTATTTTCAACAATTGTATTCTTCAACAAATAAGAATGCACCTTTAATATAGATAACATAGCAATGGCTTGGCAAATCAATGGTTGCCCATCCTTTCTTTTATTGTAACCAGACCCGCAAAGCATAAAATGCACACTGAAACCAACTCAGCATCTCTGACATGGCCAGAAATAAGCGCAAATATAAATCTCTCATATTATGAAGCCATACATTGAGAATTAATCAGTTCATTTTATAGAGTGTTTTCCACAGATCCCCTGGGTAGACAAACCTTGCATGCCTGAGCAATACCAACCATTAAACCACCCCTTAAAGAACTATTGCACTTAATTATGCCAAGGCAAACTTTGACATTTAGCGAAGGAAATAAGCATATCCCACAAGTAATGAAAAGAGATTTATACAGAAAATAGTGACATAATTATCCAGATGTTGTGGTTGCTTGTACACAAGTATCATATTGCACCTGCTGGGATTCCAGCACAGCCTTTGTTGCATCAATAACAATTTGTCCATTTACATAGTGACGCCGGCACACTGGCATGTAAATGTCTGCACCACCAACAACTTCAGTTTTTGTTTCTCCTGTTTTACGAAACGTAAATGATGCAGCCTTACCACACAGCTCACAGCGTGATGTCAATTTAACCACAGAATTGGCTATGGGTATTAACTCAAGAGTTGATCCAAAGCTCTTCCTGTCAACGGAACATCAATAAGCAGAAAAAAAATTCAAAAATGATATTCCTCGGATATTAAAAACATTGAAAAACAAAAACTATATGGTGCACATTTCCCCAAGAAAACAAATAAAAAACTGTACTTCTCTCCTTACATACTAAACACCAAAATTCAATACCATTTTTAAAAAATTTCAGTTCACATTCATCTTTTCAGCTTCTGAAATAGCATCTAATCTCCACTAAAATCAAAATCTCTACCTCAACCAACACTACCTCAAATAATCCCCATCAAGGCCAGCAACAATGACAGTTTTCCCATCTTTATCAGCTGCTACCTGACAAAAACTATACAGGTCTTTGAAGAACTGTGCTTCATCAATGCCGATCACATCTAACTGTTTACAAAAGCAGAACAATAACAAAATAAACATTCAACATCAAAGTTTGTGATCAATAAAACCACTGAAAATCACTTAACCAGATATTTTGATAATTGCTAAAATCAAAATGTCTACTACACATTGAGCAATAAATTAAAGGTATAAACAAAAAAGTTAAGGTTTCATTTTTTTCCCTGAAGAAACAGAGTATCCAATTACAGACATCGTTTAATTTTCCTGTAAAATCCCAATGAAGGAAAAGGTGCAATAAAAAGCTTGGGAGAATAAAGAATCAGTGCTATTTGCCAATGAGGATAATAACATTTAAACCTTAGGTGAGGGTGTGTAACTCTACACGCCCTTGAGATTTTCAAAACCAAACGTGCTGAAAATTAATGAGCAAAGATCTGAAAGATGGAAAATGCCAATGTAAAGCAAATGGGGCATATTAAACCTAGTCATCACAGAAGGACATCATAATGATTTGACATTGTCCCGCGTCTCCAATTTCTCCAATGAAGAAAGAAAGCAATTCATCATCCACAAGGAAGTGTAGTAAATTATTAACGAAGTCAGATGTACACGTAACAAAGATATCAAGATTTCCCAATCACCTTATTTGAGTATTTCTGTGCTCATACCTGGGAGAACACCAGAGTCATCTATAAGAAAGCTAAATGGAAATGAGATGTTCTTGAAAAAACCAATACACAGTTATCATTGATGAAAATAACCTCCAACATAAGGAAGATGATAGTATTCCATTAATGAGATGATAATGATTGAATCTTCCAAATAATGATTGAATCTTCCAAATAATGCCTTATCGTAATGCCTTATCATATGTCATAGCCCAAAGGACACTAGAATAAAAGGAGAAACTAGCATAGATATGTCTTAACCCTGGATCTATTAAGCACCCAGAAGAATCAAAAAACTAAGGCGCAAACCTTTTGCTTCTTAATAGATCCAAGGTTAAGATGGATTTATAATAGTTTACATAATTAAAAAATTACATGTTGGACATCAGCTTCTTTTTCATTTTAATTTATTATTACCCACACACATGACATGACATGTAGATCTCTCCCACCTACAATTGTAAGAGCAACTTGCTTCTCTCAACACAATAATGCTACAATGTCCTTATTCACTGTATATTTTATTATTTATTATATACACAAACTAGTGATTTTAGTATCATATAAACGTTAGTTTTTGCAACAACACCTCATAATAGGAAAGTCTAACTTTAGGTTTCCCAAAGTTACTTTCATTAATAAGAGACGAGTGCCAAAAATGACACCATTTTTTTCTTTCTTTTTATTTTCCAATCTTGAGTTGGTAAGATTTAGGGTTAAAGCACGCGTCCTGCACTTAATAGGTGCCCAAACAATATAACATGACTTGCAGGACATATGTAAATTGTAAACACCCATATGTGAGACTTTGGTTATCCGAATGACCTAGTAAATTGAGAAACCCTTCCAATCATCAAGAAACATGTGGCGGATGCACCTTTACTATCATTCAACAAATGATACAGGTACAAACCTTTCTCCATCCTATTGTTATCTCAAATGTGTCAGCCATCCAGCTGACACTCCTGTTCCCCCAAATCCATCTCTCCTCAAGGCTCAACCTGAACAAAGAAACAAAGAATCCTTATACATAGTCCACAATCAAAGTCTTCAGAGAATTGTACTTATGGTAAACCTCTGCCTTCAATCTACATTCAAGATTGAAACTGGGGAGATATTCTTCAAGCCTTACTGCATCCGTACCTCTCCAACTAATGCTAACATTTTTTATTTACTAAACACTTCAGGCCTTAAACTACAACGTTTTGAATAGATTTCTGTAAATCGAGTTCAACATTCCCACATCTGCTCCAAATGTAAGTGGGGGAATCAGGATTTTGAAAGAAAGAACCATGGACCAGGAGGGCGTACTATTTGAGATTGGAAAGACCACATGCTCTACAAGATTCTCAAATTTCCAAGCATCTATAACTGTTAATCTCTCAAATGCCCTCCTAAAGAAAAGGTTCCTCTGCTCTTAGACCATCTTGATCTTCATAGACAATCATAGTTTTCGTGTTTTCAATAGCACACTCAATCCCTCACTTCTCAGCCCAATCATGCACTCTACAACATTTTCTTCAGATCTCTAATGGATTTAGCAAATGGCACAAGAAAATCTGCAAATAACAAGCTGGCAACCACCTCAACCAGTCTTAGAACTTGGGGTCCTTCACATCCGGATCTTTCACAATGGACATCCCTATCTGACATCTCTTTTGATTGAATTGAACTTGACACAAGACCTCCATACAAAACTGACTACAGAACTGTTGTAAAAAGACTTAATTAACCTGAATGCCTTGCCATAATGATAACACATATCATATGTTTTTTATTAAAGCTGATAAAAGCTACATAATAAAGATTGTTTTGTTTAACCTTTGGTTATGATAATCTCTTGACACGTTGCCAGCTACCCGATATAGTCCTCTTCTGTTTTGAAACTTGCCTGAATTTGTGGAGAAATGTACCTACTCTAGCTCTTGATCAATCCTCTTGATGACTACATTGGCTACAATCTTGAGGGATACCTCTAGCTATTAACCAATCCTCTTGATGACTACGTCAGTTACAATCTTGAGAGGCACATTAATCAAATAAACACCTGTACAGTTGTCACGGTAGGTGCCACATCTTAGAAATTTATACTAGAATTGAAGCATACTAAACTTCTTAGACTCTTGCCATATTTCCAACTTCCTGTTCGTTATCTTCCCTTTTGTGTTTTCCTTAGTTCCAAAATTTTAGCTCTTCTATTAAAGGTTGTCATTTATCTTAGTAAGGTCTAGATTTTCAATAGACAATGGGTTCTTTGTACTTTTTCATCATAACTTCTTCCACAATTACCAATTTCATCTATTTCTAAGATAGTCTAAATCTAGTGTTAATTTTAAAAATACAAATAATAATTAATTAAAAGATGAAGGTTTCTTTTCAAGCAATTTTTACTGAATACTTTTTGACAACTGGTCAAGTATTAAATTATTTTCTTGTAGAGAATAAATTTGGAGTAAATTTGTATCTCCTTTCCTGCCTCATTTCAATTATTTATCTAATTCTTCTTTTTCCTCATTAGAAAAAATATGTTGTATATCACGCAGATTGAAAGAGATTATTTTTTGAAACAGTCTAATAAGCAGAATTTCTTCATGGTTTTCTAAAGAGTTGACAAGATTATCCATTTGAATTGCAATGTCTTTTTGTTAAATACATAATATTTAGTGTCAAGTGGCATTAAATGGTTGACTAGGCCAGTGCAAAGGGATACAAAAGCACAGAAACGACTAAAACTAACAGTGGAATGCATATAAATCTCAAATAGTAATACATAAAGCACGCATTCTATATGAATTGATAATGGTTTATCTTCAACTTGCACACCTGCTTGTAAGCCTCCTCTCCTAATTTGTCTTTGAAAGATGCAAGATCTGCAACAGCCCAGCAAGGCATTTTTGCACCATCATGAGACACAACTGAGCTCAACGCATATCTTGTATCTTTGTCAGATTTTACAAGCACCACTCTTCTGCATGTGTCAAAAAACAAAAAAGATTTCTCCATCATAAGATCTCTATATACTATGGTGGGGTGTAACATACATTGACATTTAACTACCAATGAATTTAAGAACCTATCACTGTAAATCTTTTACCTGGGGAACTGTACAATCAACGTTTAGAATTAAAGATATTGTCCTTTTAAACACGCCATGACTCAAAACATTCGATACAGTAAGAGGGCAGGAACAATGCTGGACAATTCAATGCCAGAAAGTTCAAGTTTCCTTTTTTTAACAGGAGAATGGAGGGAATTAAAAAATGAGGGCACTTGGATGAAAACATGTACAAACAAGCAGGCACACGTTGCTGATTCTGTCAGATCTTTGAGTATTTTTTACATAGATATGAGCATTTATACGGTCAAGTGCACACAAGTGAGGGAGATTTGAGCACCAATAACTATCAAATTTACTGGATAATCACCTGAACGAGGAATAGACCTATCTGCATAGGAAATAAAACGCTGTTCCTAAAAGGGGGGATCATGATAAGCATAGATACACAGCTATCTGAGACCACAACTGGACTGTAGACAGCTAATGTGGATGGACGATTGAAAAAGCGTAAGCAGCCAGTTTGGACCTCCCAAGCCACAGTGAGAATGCTGATACCTAGTAAGCATGGAGTTAGGCTTGAGCCCTAAGCTTATCCAGCTCGAAATTGAACAAAAAAAGGAACAATTTTGGGACTCCAAATTAACCGTGTCTATAACTTCATAAAGCTGCCCTTTATAACATCAGGATTCCACGATCACAGTAAAAGACTTCGGATGAATCAGGTGAAGTGATTCTACATAAGCGTCCCAATACACTCTATAGCCTCCCCCTTCATCTTAACACGTTGATAGATAAAAAAAAGTGTCTTTGAAAATGTATTTACAATAACAGTCATCTGCCAGATGAGGGGAAATATGCAGGATTGGGATATCTATTCTACATAGAGAGGAGTTGCTGGTGCACATTCCTCTAATAATGGACAAAGAATATGAGATCCGACGTGTAGTGCCCAGTCTAAGCAACTTTTCATAAAATCACCACAGAATCGGTCAACAATCCAACACAAAGGCCAAAGATCAAAGAATGTGAAATCCAACCTCTAGTTTCAAGTCTAAGCAGCTCTACATAGTGTTCCTGAAGCAAGAATAATCTAAGATTCACAAAGTAAAACACCACCCAAAAACCAAAACAGAAACCCCCAATAACCAAAACAGAAGCCTGTGAAGTCTCCAAACCTGCCCATTTGAATCTCTGCTTGCATTTTACGAATAAGGGCAGTTGTCTTGCCTGCGAACATAGGCCCCAAGATAAGATGAATTTCTCCACTTGTGTAGACACCCAAGTCATCCATGGCTTTGAGCTGATGCTGCCGCTTTTTCTCAAACACTAAACTGACCAATTGTTGGGCTTCTTCCTCTTCATGTTCTTCTTCTCCTTCTGTTCCTTTATAACTCTCATTGAAATTTTTTCCCGCCTGAATACCAAAGCGCATGTGAACAAGGGAATATTCGCCTGGGCTCCTTGGCTGGGCAAAGTAAGAGTGGCTCCACGGGAGGGTTTCGTAACCGGGAAGTCTGGATGCCAAAATAAGCGCAAGACTCCTCGGAAGAGTCAAGGAATTGGGTCGAGCCCGAGCATAAATGAAGTGAGAAGGGACCAAATGGGCAGCTCTGGGGGGCGATAAAGATGAAATTGTGGAAAGCATGGTCTTCAAATTGGTAGCTCTGATCATCCGAAACCCCGATAGCATATATAGATATAATATAATTATAATGTTTATGTGATTTCACATACCCAAACCCCTTGGGCTTCCTTTCCTCCACAACATCAATACGTAAATGGATATAATACAATCTATGCAGTAGGAATACAGGGAAAACAAAATGGAATGGAGTTAAAATTCAGGTGTTCATAGTACCCACGAAGAAAACCGAGGCTGCCATCAATTTTGGACATTGCCGAGTTGAAGCTGAAGCTAAGTCGGGGAATTCTAGTAAAGTAAGAGGAACCGGTCAGCGATGTAGCTAGTGCCTAGCCACAGAAAGGACAAAAACCCTCGTAAAACCCTATACACGCAACGTACTAACGTTCTCACTACTCTCATCCATTCTCTTCCCAAAATTCTGGGGTTTTATGTTTTTCAACACCCTATGATATATCTCGTTCATTAAATTCTCTTGAGATAATAGTTATATTGAAATCTTTATAAATATTATCAGTTAAATCTCATATCTGATTTATGTATACCCTCATTTTGGGATGTTTTTTTATGATAGAACCATTTGATTTGTTGCACTACAAGTTCTGAGTCTCCAAAGACCAACAGTGCGGTGATTTGCATTTTTTTCATTTCCTCCAAGCCAAGAATCAGGGCTTCACATTCAATTACATTGTTAGTGGCCTTAAACTCCATCTTGTAGGAAAAATGAATTTCTTCTTTTATAGGAGAAATGAGTGTTATGCCAGCTCCCGCTTCTTCCTTGAAATATGCTCATCAAAATACATATTCCATATACCATTTGTTTCATAAATAGGGATTACAACAGAGTTTGAAGGGGTGAAGGCCTCCTTGTAATCTTCATTGACTGTGAGGATGCAACAACCAAGATCTTCATCAAAAACATATATAGGATGATTTACATGATTGTTCTTATCACTAACCACATAGGAAAACTTTGTTTATTTGTATAACCTCCCGTTCTCTCCAAAAACAGGTACAATAGCATAAGTCATGTCCATATACATTGTACTACCTAGCTTCCTTGCCCATGTTCTTGATAACAACATGCCATATTTTACAGGAACATTAGTGACCACCACGTCCATCATATTTATCGTGACAGGTAGCTGAGCCAGTGTGACTACCATGCCTTTAATCAACCCATCACACTTAACCTTTTTGGCACCAAAAGAATACTAATCGTGATATGGTCTAGTTATTTCTAGCCCCAACTTTTCCATAACTAATTTGGGCATAAGGTTATGTGATGTTCCAGAATCTAGCATGCAATTGTGCAACATCTTGTCATGGATGTTTAAGGTCACATAGCAGGGTGCAACAAAATATTCCTTATCATGATCTATGTGGGGACCACAAACTATAGTGGGGGACTCATTGTTATAACCCTAAATTTCTCCATACATGCATACCTAACACTTGGACCTCTTACTTGTTATTTTTGCCAAGCCATCACTGAGTTGCTCTTATAAAAAACTCATTTTTTGAAGATGTACATGTTGGATTACTGAGAGGGGGGTTGAATCAGTAATAACGTAATTATAATCTTTCTTCTTCAAATGTTATATCAATGTAGAATTATTATCCAGTAATGAGCAGTAATAAATAAATAATCACACACATGCATAGTACACCAGTGTTTTACGTGGAAACCCAAATTGGGAGAAAACCACGGAATGTTTTTTCTTATATGTCTTGAAGAATTGCATTCATTGGAAGCGCCAACTTCCTTTGTTTTCAGTTGCAACTGGAAGGAGGCTCCAACCTCCTAGTTTCTCAAGCTACAACCTGAGGGAAGCTCCAACTCCCCAAATCTCTGGCTACAACCAGAAGAAGGCTACAACCCCCAATGTTCTCCAGCTACAACCGGAAGGTGGCTACAACCACCTGTCCTTGCCCCCTCCTGCCACCCTGAAGTAGAAGTAGAATGATGGAACCACTGTCACATTATCACTGTGAGATATACTGCTATAAACCTGTACCAATAAGTCTGAACCATGCATCAACCTGTACCTCAACCTGTAATCAACCTGTACCATAAACA